>SJYC01011977.1:0-54549 GCA_006408675.1 Madoqua kirkii | reverse complement strand
TAGCCATGTATATGAAAATTAAAATAAAGTTTAATCCCATATCCATGCTCCTCACACAAAAATTTCAAATAAGCTGATGAACCTAAGTGTAAAAAACAATTAAAATCTGTAAAACTTTTAGATGTGTATAAGAGACAGGTGCGGTGGAACCAGCAGAGCAGAGGACGGTTTGCTAAAGAGAAGCAGAAATTAAATAGTGTAAGATTCATCTGGACTCAAGCTCTCTTTTATGTAGCCTATAGCAATTGCTTTCATTTCTTTGAGCTTCTGTTTCTGCAAAAATCAAGACTATAAGGCTGCCCTCAAAATCCCAGTAGAAAGAGTCTATGTGGTGAATTTGATGGAGAGCCCTGGTGCCTAATTAGTGCTCAGAATGTATCTGTTTGGCCTCTTTCTGATTATCATGAACAGATTTTGCCTGAGAGCCAAAAACCAGAGTATTAAGTAGGACTGTTTATTGCTTTTTGCTCACGCAAAGCCCTGGGTCCAAAGAGGCAAAAGTCTGCTTGCTGGCCTGTTGCTACAGTACAGGTAGGACCTCTGTTACCCAGACCTTCCCTAAGTCCAACTAGCCAGGAATATAACCTGGAGACAACATTATCTGTTGCCATGGTTGCTGACCCTCACAAGGGCAAGATGCTATGAGCAAGAAGGCAAAGATTCAAAACCTCAAATCTTTGGACCAAACCAAAACAATGAAGGCCTGTTAGCATCAATACTTGAAGAGAGAAGGGCCACTTGAATCCCAATTCTTCCCAGCACACATGTGAGTATCTGCATGGATACGTGGGCCTAAGGACTTGTGCGAACCACATGCCTGTCCCTGGGCAGGGTTACAGATGCGAGCTTGCCCCTGTGGACTTCTTATGAGTACACACATTCTGTGTACAGGTACTTCCCGGACATGTATGCACAGGGAACTGATGCAGGTGTATATATGTGCATGCACACACTTACGCATAGGTGTGAGTGTTTCGGTACTGGTACCGGTATGTGCAAGCGTAGGGTTACACTTAGAATGAATGAACAGGAGGCTGCACACGCCTGTGTGTGCCACTGTGGCCATGGACCATCTGCAGATAGCCACGGGCGAATAAACGTGCACGCATGTGCCTGTGAACGTGTGTGTATTTTTAGCACTTGAGAGTACAAATAAACAGTATAAACAAGATGGTTGGGAGGAGGAGGGGTTTAAATACTTAGGAAGACAAACAACCCCCACAGGGACTTCACAAGCACCCATTATGTACAAATAATGTACACGCTAATTACAAAGTACTCTTTTCTGCTCACTAAAGCAGAACCACTGTGCTCTGCTGGCTCAGTTTGGGTTACTCTACACACTGGAAAGTAATAAAAATGGCTTCTGGGTCAGGAAGACGGCCACAGGGGGCACAGGAAGGCTTCTCAGCAATACAAATGGTCGCCCTGACCAGGCGCCAGGGCACTGATGCTGTCTCCTCTGTCCATCGAAACCCATGTTCAATCAGTCACCAAATTCGGTCCCGTTCACCTCCTGTCCATCTTCATTGACACTATTCGCTCAAGTCACTGCCTCTCTTCTCTGACAGCACCGGACAGCAGCCTGTACTGCCTCCAACTGGTCCCCCGACTTCCCTCTGGTGCCTCTCCAGCCCATCCCCTAAGACCCTGTCGGCAAACCTGCTGACCTTACTCCTGCGCTTACAGCCCCCCACAGCTTCCCCATCGCTTCCAAGCATTGTTCATCCCAAGGGCTTGTCCAGCCACGACAGGAGCTCCAAATACCTTGCAGCCTTGTTCCCTGTACATCACATCCAGCAAGGTGGAGTGACTCCCAGACCTTTCCCGAGTCCCTCCTCCCCCATCCGGTTGAGACCTCCGGTCTGAGCTCACATTCTGCCTCAGTCCCCAGTGCCCTCTCCTTTTCCATTCCTGCTCCACTGGCTGGATCTGCATGGGGAGCTCCTATTGCATCTTGGGAATGTTGTTCTGGAAAAACATCTAGTGCCTCTAGCTTCTTCCTAATTCTGTGCTTTGTACCCAAGTTTATTGACTATCTCCTCAATGAGACTGCAGACGGGGGCTTTATCTTGTTGATTGTTAGGTGCATGTCTGGTATCTAGAACACTTTCTGACACATGTGCCTGTGTGCATGCTAAGTCACTTCAGTCTTGTCTGACTCTTTGCAAGCCTATGGACTGTAGCTCACCATGTTCCTCTGTCCATGGCATTTCCCAGGCAAGAATACTGGAGTATGTTGCCATTTCCTCCTCCAGGGAATCTTCCCAATGCAGGGATCGAATCTGTGTCCCCTACGTCTCCTGCATCGGCAGGCAGGTTCTTTACCACTAGCACCACTTGGGAAGCCCTTCTGACATGTACTAGATATTTAATAAATACACACACACAAAAAAAAGCTTAATGAAAACTTAATTAATATCCTTATTATACTGCTCCATCCCTCTTATTATCACTGCAACTGATATATCTGCTTTACCCACTTGAGATTAGGGTTTTTAATTATGATTAAACACTGAATTGAGCTTCCCAGCATGTTTTTCAAGATGTCCTTCTTGTCTCCCCAAGACCACTGCTTTTTGACAACTGCCAGTTCTGAGACAATTCTTTTCTTCACAGAATAGAGCTGCCAGGACTCAGGTGCCCCACCTAGAGGCTGAAAAGTGAAACACCGCAGAAAAGAAAGTCCCGGAAGTAGCCTTCTTGGTGGCCAGCAAGACAGTCACCAATACAGTCACCCTAGTCATTATTTCCAACACACTTACATCTGAAGGTGGGTCAGAAGAGGCTCTCAGTCTCAGCTTCAGTGATGTGTCCAAAATCAGTCTTTGTCATACATTCTGGGTCTCAGTCAGAAGTACCAGCTCCACCCACGCCAACCCCCTTCCCACCCGTTCTCCCTACTATGTTCTCTCCCTACTATGTGCTCCCTACTATGTGCTCCCTCTGGGCACTTTCTGCCCTGCTGACTTCTGCCCTGCCCATCTTGTCCAATCAGAAAAGTTCTCATAACCTAGAAAGTCAAACAATTGTCTTCCTTCTCTCGTGCTCCATAGCTCCAGGTAAATATTTGTTCATCCTCTACCTAACAGCTTTCTTGTTTCAGGCACTAAGAAATCAAGACTTGGCAAAACCATAACAATTTTCTGCCTACAACATTTTCCAAAGCTGCTGGTTGGCTCCACACCTTGGGCTTCCATATGTCCCTCTTCCCAGAGATATTGTTCACAATGACATCTTATCCCTCCCTATAACACAGAAACAGTGGTCAACTTTAAAGAGGCGACTTCTTTTACCAAAACCAAAATGCTTCGCTTATCTGGAAACTAACCATATAGTTATTTGATAATAGGTCAGCATCCTTTGAGACATGTCAAGAGTTTTTGAAGGCAAGATTCATCCCATCAACTTCTATATGCTAAGTTCCAATCCAGGATTTTTTTTTCTGAAAATCTGAAACATTTTGATGGAAGATGCATTACCTCTCCATCTTCCAAGCTCAGGGATCTTGTACCATTTGAAATGTCCCAACTGTTAAACCATAACTATGAAGATATCAGAGAGTACATGAGAAAGGAAAGCAACTATTAAGCCAACATAAGGAAAATGGAAATACTGATAAACTGATCCAGGACTGTAACCCTAGGAAAGAGGGCTCTGCTAATTCATTCGCATAACCGAACAGTGTATTTCTCCATAAGAGAGTACAGATGAAGAATGTCAGAATACACCATAAAGAAGATCTAAACAAAGGGAGAGATATACCATGTTCATAGATGCTGAGACAACAATCTGAAGACAGCAGTTCTCTCCCAAAGTAATCTGTCTCTCAACTCAATGAAAAATCTGCCAACACACACACACACATATTACATATACATACATACACACACACAGAGTGAGTGACATATAGCAAGTTGATCCTAAGATTCATACAGATCAGTAGAGGAAAAACGACAACCATAATAATTCTGAAAGAGGAGGAAAAAGAAAGACGAGAATGAGTGTGAGAGAATCAACTTCCTTAGTATAATCAATATAAAATGAGTAAATTATCTAAGTAGATATTCCTCCAAAAACAATTCATAATAGCCAATAAGCACAAGAAAAAATGCTCAACAACATCACTCATCAGGGAAATGCAAAAAACAAAAATTACAGTGAGATAGCTCTTCACATCTATAGCATGGCTGTAATTTTAAAAATGGGAATTAACAAATATTTGTAAGGATGTGGAAAAAGTAGAATCTTCATGCAGTGCTGTGGAAATATAAAATGGTGAAGCCAACTTAAATAATATAGTTGTTCCTCAAAAAGTCACACAGAGTTTGACCATATAACCCAGCAATTCCTGTCCAAGGTATATAAGCAAAAGAATTAAAGCCATATGTTCATACAAAAACTTGCACAAGAAAATTCATAGCAGCCTTTTTCTTAACAGCCAAAAAGTGGAAAATTGAAGTGTCCATCAGCTAATAGATGGATAAATGAACTGTGGTATAGACACACAATGGAATATTACCCAGCCGTAAAAAAACAAAATAGTACTGGTATGTGCAGCACATGGAGGAATTTTGAAAACATTACACCACATGTATAAACTATCCATAATAGACAAATCTATTAAGATGAAAAGTAGGTTAGTGGCTGTCTAGGGCTGAGGGGGGGATGAGGAATTTGGAAGTGATATTTAAACAGTACAGAATTTCTGGGGGGGGAGTGGTGATAGAAATGTTCTAATATTGATTGGGGTGATGACTGCATAATTCTGGGAATATTAAAAAATAGTACACTTTGAAAGAGTGAACTTTATACGTAAATTATATATGAAAATTTTAAAACAGTAACTATAAAGCTATAGCAATTAAAATATGCAGTGCTGGTGTAATGATAGCAAATCAAAGAGGGAAAAGCTCCAAAGCCTATCCACACATAAAGGAATTCAGTGTAGGGCAGAGTTGACTCTGTAAATTAGTGGAGAAACAGTTTAGTCAATAAATGGTGCTGTCCATCTAGCCATGTATATGAAAATTAAAATAAAGTTTAATCCCATATCCATGCTCCTCACACAAAAATTTCAAATAAGCTGATGAACCTAAGTGTAAAAAACAATTAAAATCTGTAAAACTTTTAGAGGAAAATATTGCAAGACAAACTTAAGACATCATGAGAGTGAGATTTTTGAACAAACCAAAAAGCACAAACCAAAATAAAAACATAGTATTTTTCTATATTAAAATTTTAAATTATGAATGGATATGCAAAACTCACAGAGAAAACAAACTTGTGGCTACCAAAGGAGAGAGGAAAGGGGAAGAAATAAATTAGGAGTATGGGATTAGCAGACACAAACTATCACATATAAAATAAATAAGAAATGCTCAGCTAGTGTATAGCACAGGGAAATATACCCATTATCTTGTAATAACCTGTAACGGAGCATAATCTGCAAACATACTGAATCACTACACTGTATAGTTGAAACCAACATTATATTGTAAACCAACTGTACTTCAATTAAAATTTTTTTATTTTAGAATAACATAGATATTATAAAATATAATTTAAAAAAGAATTATACAGGGGCTTCCCTGGTGGCTCAGTGGTAAAGAATCTGCCTGCAATTCGGGAGCTGCAGAAGATGTTGGTTTGATCTCTGGGTCTGGAGGACACACTGGAGGAGGGCATGTCAACTCACTCCAGTATTTTTGCCTGGAGAATCCCATGGTCAGAGGAGCCCGGTGGGCTACAGTCCATAGGATCACAAAGAGTCAAAACATAACTAAAGCGACTTAACATCCACACAGGCACACAACCAACAAAAGCCTGACTCCTGGAACTTTTTAAATTAATTTTTTAGTACACCTGTGGCGGATTCATGTTGATGTATGGCAAAACCAATACAGTATTGTAAGTAAAATAAAGTAAATTTTAAAAAAAAGAAAAAATACAAATACAACAATATGCAAAAGATAGGAACCAGGAATTTTCAGCAAACATCAATGGCAAATATGCAAAAGGGTCTCAAAATTGGTAGCAATGAAGGAAATACAAAACAATGAGGGACCACTTCTCAGTCCTCATATCTTATGTATTTATGAGGTGCTGTTGAGGATGCATGGAAATGGAAACTCTGATAAAAACTCTTGGTGGAAATATAAAGTGATACAACCACTGTGGGGGGGGGAAAAAAACAACTGGCAGTTCTGGTAATGACGGTCATACAGTAATGCTTGGCTATTCTCATTTTAGATCTTCACCCTGGAGGGGAGACAAAAAGAGGTACAAGAATCTATGAACAAGGACACACTCCAGCACCCACCGTTCGGACTTCCTTGATAGCTCAGTTGGTAAAGAATCCACCTGCAATGCAGGAGAGCCTGTTTCAGTTCCTGGGTCAGGAAGATCCTCTGGAGAAGGGATAGGTTACCCACTCCAGTATTCTTGGACTTCCTTTGTGGCTCATCTGTTAAAGAATCCGCCCGCAATGCGGGAGACCTAGGTTCAATCCCTGGGTTGGTAAATGCCTCTGGAGAAGGGGCAGGCTACCCGTTCCAGTATCCGCACCTAGAGAATTCCATGGACTACTCCCATGGGGTTGAAAAGAGTCGGACACAAATGAGTGATTTTCACTTTCACTTTCCAGCACTATTTAAATAGTGAAACCCTGGACCCAACAGAAGGCATGTAAGGGCATAATAAGGAAAGTATAGCTTATAGTTGCAGTTGAATGTAGCAGTTTCAAGGAATGGATCATACCTCTGTATCAATGTGGATAAATTTCAAAAATACATTTATTAAAATTTTCAGAATTTGATAGGGTTTGTGTAAATTTTAAATAATCCAAACAATATGCCATATATATGTGCTAATATAGGATCATTTGTTTTTCTCTTTCTGACTTCATACTGTATGACAGACTCTGGATTCATCCACATTAATGTAAATGACCCAAGTTCATTCCTTTTAATGGCTGAGTAATATTCCACTGCATATATGGAAAATTATACTGATGAACCTATTTTCAGGGCAGGAATAGAGACACAGACATAGAGAATGGACACGTGCACCCCATGCAGAGGAAAGGGAGGGTGGAGTGAACTGGGAAAGTGGCAGTGACATATATACAACCACCATGAGTGAAACAGATGGCTGGTAGGAAGCTGCCATATAGCACAGGGAGCTCAGCTCCTGCTCCGAGATGACCTAGAGGGATGGGACGTGGGTGGGCTGTGAGGGAGACAAGAGGGAGGGGAGATACTTATATATTCATGTAGCTGATTCACTTTGTTGTACAGCAGAAACTAACACAAAGTTATAAAGCAGTTGTGTGCACTCAGTCTCTCAGTCGCATCCAACTCTGCAACCCCGTGTACTAGCCCATCAGGCTTTTCTGTCCATAGAACTTTCCAGGCAATAATACTGGAGTGGGTTGCCATTTCCTTCTCCAAGGGATCTTCCTGACCCAAAGACTGAACACACAGCTCCTGAGTTTCCTACACTGGTAGGCAGATTCTTTACCATTGTCCCACCTGGGAAGCCCAAAGCAATTATACTCAAATAAAAAATATGCCACTTGTGAATACATCTTTGGAACATATTTACATGTTAACTTTTAAAACATGGGACTTCCCTGATGGCTCAGCTGGTAAAGAATCTGCTTGCAATAAAGGATACCTGGGTTTGATCCCTGGGTTGAGACAATCTCCTGGAGAAGGGAAAGGCTACCCACTCCATTATTCTGGCCTGGAGAATTCCATGGACTGTATAGACCATGGGGTTGCAAAGAGTCGGACATAACTCAGCGACTTTCACTTTCATTTTAAAACTTGGAAAGAAAGTTCAGTTCAGTCGCTCAGTTGTGTCCAACTCATTGAAACCTCATGGACTGCAGCTTTTTAATATGCTGTCTAGGTTGGTCATAGCTTTCCTTCCAAGGAGCAAGTGTCTTTCAATTTCAAGGCTGCAGTCACCATCTGCATTGATGTTGGAGCCCCCAAAAATAAAGTCTCTCTCTCAAGTTTCTACTGTTTCCCCATCTATTTGCCATGAAGTGATGTGACCACATACCATCATCTTAGTTTTCTGAATGTTGAGTTTTAACCCAAGTTTTTTGCTCTCCTCTTTCACTTTCATTGAGAGGGTCTTTAGTTCTTCTTCACTTTCTGCCATAAGGGTGGTGTCATTGCATATCTGAGGTTATTGATATTTCTCCTGGCAATCTTGATTCCAACTTGTGCTTCATCCAACCCAGCATTTTGCATGATGTACTCTACATATGTTAAATAAGTAGGGTGACAATACACAGCCTTGACATACTCCTTTCCTGATTTGGAACCAGTCTGTTGTTCCACATCCAGTTCTAATTGTTGCTTCTTGATATGCATATAGATTTCTCAGGAGGCAGGTAAGGTGGTCTGGTATTCCCATCTCTTGAAGAATTGTCCACAGTTTGTTGTGATCCACACAGACAAAGGCTTTGGCATAAGCAATAAAGCAGAAGTAGATGTTTTTCTGGAACTCTCTTGCCTTTTCAATGATCCAACAGATGTCGACGATCTGATCTCTGGTTCCTCTGGCTTTTCTAAATCCAGCTTGAACATCTGGAAGTTCAGTTTACATACTGTTGAAGCCTGGCTTGGAGAATTTTGAGCATTACTTTGCTAGCATGTGAGATGAGTGCAATTGTGCAGTGGTTTGAGCATTCTTTGGCATTGCATTTCTTTGGGATTGGAATGAAAACTGACCTTTTCCAGTTCTGTGGACACTGCTGAGTTTTCCAAATTGACTGGCATATTGAGTGCAGCACTTTCACAGCATCAACTGGTATTCTATCACCTCCACTAGGTTTGCTCATAGTGATGCTTCCTAAGGCCCACTTTGCATTCCTGGATGTCTGGCTCTAGGTCACACCCTTGTGGTTATCTGGGTCATGAAGATCTTTTTTGTACAGTTCTTATAGTCCTTCTGTGTGGAAAGAAAGAATATACACCAAATTCAGTTGGCAATTACTTCTAGGGTACAAGGTCAGGGAGAAAGAAGTTGTATGTCCTTTTCTTTAACTGTATCTGTAATACTTCATTTTTCAGCTAATTAACTCGAATACTGCAAAACACAAGTGTTTGTCAAATTTAGGTGGTAGATTAATGATTCTATCACCCTCTATAATTGTCTGTATACTTTAAATAGTTCGTAATCAACTTTAAAAAGGTTATAGGGGACCACAAGACTGAAGTTTGGAGATCAGTTAGAAATCCACAGCAAAAATGCAAAAAGAGGTATCAGGCATGGGCCAGGATGATTTCATGAGGCATGTGAAGAAGAGACGAAGAGTAGATGGAATTGAGAATGGAGACAATTTGATAGGTAGAATTGGGAGAACCTGATGACTGATTAGATCAGAAAGAAAGAAAAGAGTCAAAACTGCCATGCAAATGTCAGCCAGCACAGTTGGGTGAAAGCATGGTGACCACTGACTAGTGAAGGAAAGGGAAGTGACAGTCGCTCCGTTGTGTCTGACTCTTTGCGACTCTGTGGACTATACAGTCCATGGAATTCTCCAGGCCAGAATACTGGAGTGGGTAGCTGTTCCCTTCTCCAGGGGCTCTTCCCAGGCTAGAGATTGAACCTAGTCTCCCACACTGCAGGTAGATTCTTTACCAGCTGAGCCACAAGGGAAAGAGGAGTTGACTTGGGCAAAGTAGTCAACTAAGTTAGGGAAATATCTGACTTAAGATATTAGGTAAATAGATAGTCCTCTTGTCCAGTGATCAGAACAAAGACTTGCAGATTTGATGTAGAGTGCAGTTGGCAAATGAAGACCTGGGACGGTGCATGGGGTAGAAAGTGGGCAAAGAATGAAACCCAGGAGAACCTCAAAATGTAAGTTTGTGGGCTGAGAAAAAGCTTGAAAATGTGACTTAGATGTGACCAGAGAGGAGAAGAGAAGAGAAAGAGAAGGGAGGGGAAACAAAATATTATAATAATAATAAAGTCAACATTCCAAAAACGGATGGAGAGGCCAGTGTGAAATCAGGTCCCCAAATTCCCAAAATTGGATTTAACAATGCAGAGGTCATTGCTGATCTGGGATTAGGACTAAAACTGTGGAGGAGTAACTGACGGGGAGAGAATTTTGTCAGCTAGTATAGACACTTGCTTTGAAGTCAGATGGCCTGGGATCAACTTCCACAGCAGAGTGTGCCTCCTGGCAAGTTACCTAGTCGTGTTTCATTGCTGTTCAATTGCTAAGTCATGTCTGACTCTTTGTGACCCCACAGACTGCAGCACACCAGGCTTCCCTGTCCTTAACTGTCCCAGAGCTTGCTCAAACTCATGTCCATTGATTTAGTGATGCCACCCAACACCTCACCCTCTGCCACTGCCTTCTCTTCCTGCCTCAGTCTTTCCAAGCATCAGGTCTTTTCCAGTGAGTTAGGTCTTCACATCAGGTGACCAAAGTATTAGAGTTTCAACTTCAGCATCAGTATTTTCCATGAATATTCAGGGTTGATTTCCTTTAGAGTTGACTGATTTGACCTCCTTGCTGTCCAAGAGACTCTCAAGGATCTTCTCCGCACCAGAGTTTGAAGGCATCTATTCTTAAGCCCTCAGCCCCCTGGTGGCTCAGTCAGTAGAGTCTGCTGGCAATGAGGGAGACCCAATTTCAGTTCCTCAGGTGGGAAAATATGGAGAAAGAAATGGCAACCCACTCTAGTATTCTTGCCTGGAGAATTCCATGGACAGTGGAGCCTAGTGGGCTGCAGTTCATGGGGTCACAAAGAGTCAGACACAGCTGAGTGGCTAACACTTTCACTTTCTTCTTTTCAGCCTTCTTTACGTCCAGCTCACATCTGTAAATGACTACTGGAAGAACCATAGCTTTGACTACATGGTCTACTTTTGGAAAAGTGATGCCTCTGCTTTTTAATGTGCTATCTAGGTTTTTCATAGCTTTTCGTACGAGGAGCAAGTGTCTTTTTTAATTTCATGACTGCAGTCACTGTCTGTAGTGATTTTGGAGACCAAGAAAATAAAATCTGCCACTGTTTCCATTTTTCCCCCATCTCTTTGTCATAAAGTGATGGGACTGGATGCCATGATCTTAGTTTTTTTGAATGTTGAGTTTTAACATTATGCTTTAATCACATGTTAACTCACCTAGTATTCATTTATCATAGGGTTATTGTGAGTATTAAATAAATTACTACAGGGGAGTTAGCACATTTGCTATGTGGACATTGGGCACTAGAAATGCACCCCTACTATGAAATATGGTTTAGATGGAGAAAGAGATATGGTAGGAGCTGTAAGCAGCACTGAGCCAATGATGGTGGTTGGGCAAAAGGTATTGAATATATTTAGAAGCTGATAGAAAAATGGTAGGAAAAGAACTTGGAGATTCTGGAGAAAGAGAAGAGATAGTTAATGCAGAGGGCTACCTGAGGAGGGTGCGGAGTTGAGGTCCAGAGCACAACCAGGGGAATCAGGGTAATGCTGGAAACAGTCAACCGCTATTATGGCAGTAAGGCAGAGAGACAGGATAGATGCGGGCAGAGATACAGTTGAAAGTGGACAGAGTGGAGAACAAAAAGCTTAGAGTATCCATCTCTCTGATGGCTTCTAATTTTTCAGTGACCCAATATATGAGATTGTCTTTTTATTGTAAAAGAAAAGAGAGATTGGATACCTGAAGACCCTGGGTACCAATGAGACAGGAACTCTGGAGATTAGTAAAGAGAGCTGAAAGAGAGACATATTTCTGGGTAGCATTGGGAGCCCAGGACAGGCTGCAGACCAGGAACTTGCAAGGCATCACAGACACAGCATCCAAAGAAACACTGGTCTCCTATAGTCTGTTTATCCATAATTTTCTTCCATATGAAAAGAGAGATTTAGTAGCAGGTAAAGCTCAAATGATCATGTAAGTGCCAACTGGCACCAAGGGGGTCAGCTGGCCCCTGACACACAGGTGGCACTCAGTGGCAGGAGGGATGTGGATGCTGGGCAGGTAAGCAAGACATGAGACCAGTGTAGAAGACCAACACACAGTCCCTTCAAGGTTGACTTGCTCTGGAGTCCCAGGGCCAGGAGCTGGGGATGCCTACTAGTCCATTCCCGCTCTAAGTAAAGCCTAACCCTTTACTCTAAAGGAGTAAAGATCATTCCTTTACCTGTCTTAGAAACCACAAAGCTGAAGCTCCAGTACTTTGGCCACCTGATGCAAAGAGCCAGCTCATTGGAAAAGACCCTGATGCTGGGAGGACAAAATGATTGGATGTCATCATCAACTCAGTGGACATGAATCTGAGCAAACTCCAGGAGATAGTGAAGGACAGGGAAGCCTGGCATGCTGTAGTCCTTTGGGGTTGCAAAGAGTCAGACACGACTTATCAACTGAACAACAAAGAACAATAGAAACTACAAAAAAGCTGTTTAAACATACAAATTTTCTCACCCTGTGCTTTGAGATTCCAAATCAGTAGATTGACAATGAGAAACTTACATCTGGACTCACACCAAAGTTTGAGTCACTAGTCCAGATACCAGGACCAACTCTGCCCTGGTAGTAGTTGTCAAGAAGCTCAGCTGTGAGAAGCCAAGACCCAGGCAAGACCTTGGCAGACGGCACCCATCCCCAAGCGCTGAAGGACAGAGGAAGCTGGCAGACCCACAGCCTCCTCCAAGACATCAAGGGGTTAAGAAAAGCGCCAGGAACCTGCATCCTTTTATTACATTATAGGGATGTTATTGCATTATAAATAATGCCACAGGATGCATTATTTATACATTTAATATCGAGCTTGCTTATAAGTCAGATCTCTTTACTTTTAGATAAATACTCCATCTGTAGCCCACCTCCAGCAGCCAGGCGCAGACAGAAAGTGGAAAGCACACTCTTGCTCTTTCAGATGGTGGAGGGAGGGCAGACACATGTCAGAGACAGCAAAAGCCCTGTGATGGGAAGCAGATAATGTCTTTATGAAAACTAACAGATGGCTCTTTCGAAAGCCCTTTCAGTTCTCCTTTATTCTGATAAGCGTGGGGAAGCAAGATACCCTGGAGAGAGCTTTATGGGCTTGTACTTATTGTCCTAAGAGCCCAGGGAGTAGGAGACAGAGAGGCGAGGAGCGCACAGGAGGGGTGAGGGGGGCGGGGAGGGGAGGTTGCTTGGCTCTGCAATCCACTTGCTGCTGGTGTGGATCAGAAACCCAAGGAGAGAGACTGAAGCAACAACAGTGGCTCTTTCCAAGCATCCAACCATCTATTCATTCAGAATATTCACTGCGACGGCTTTCCACGTGCCAGCTCCTGGACCAGAAGCTAAAGGAGACCCAGGAATGAGGAAGATGCGGCTGCCAAAGGTCTGTCTGTGTGAAGATGCTACAAAGGTAGCCATGATCACGACATTGGGTGATCCACATCAAAAGTCAAGACAAAGGGCTGTAGGGTTCATAGGAAAGCGAGGCTAGCCCAGTCGTAAAACTTTGTTATTATTGTCATTACTGCTGTCATCATCTTAACTATAACTACTACATGAATGTGTCAACCAGTGTGTCCCAAATACCACTGACTTAGTGCCATGCTCTGTCCCAGGTGCTGGGGTGACATCAGAGGCTGGGACAGACAGGGTCCTGGGCTCTTGGAACTCACAGGCTGGCAGGAAAACAGAAAACAAGGAAACCAACAGAATCAAGCCAGACACTGAAAGTGTAATAGGGAATATGGAAGGACAGAGAGGAGTGTAATTGGATCAAGAAGACTTCTCTCAGGGGAACAATTCAGCTACAACCTGAATAATGTCACGTGAAAGTGGAGGACATACTTTAACAGGAGGGGGAAGCTGTACTGAGACCCCGAAGGTGGATAAAATTTGTAGACATAGAATTGGAGAAAAGGAGTTTTCCAGATGGACCAAAACAGATGGACACAGGCACAGGTGATAGATTAAGTGTCAGAGTTAAGGTGGGAAGGAGGAAGACATAAGAATCATGAGGGTGATCAGGTTGACTAGGGGTCCTACTGGACAAGTGATGTGAGATGTCTATTCTTCACTTTTCCAGGGGGGTTGGGAGAAGAGCATCAAGTTTCAGAGAACAATCAAATATGGACCACAAGCAAATCTGGCACCCATGACTGGCTGGGGTGGACTGAAGAGCCACGAAAAGAATGAAGATGGGATTCATCAGAAAGCAGCCCCAGTCAAACATACCAAAGGGCATCCTAGGCTATCTTTCTTGGAGCAAAGCCTTATCTCTAATTCCTACACTTTCTCCCTGATTTTCTCCTGACCCAGGAGTTCTTTATGCACTTGAGATAGAAGGCACTAGTTTGGCAAGGATGTTTCCTAAATATTTTTTGTCTTAGCACTTTTCAAAATGTAAAACTCTTAGTCACTCAGTCGTGTCCAAAGACCATGGGATCTTTGTGACCCCATGAGCTGTAGCCTGCCAGGCTTCTCTGTCCACGGGATTTCCCAGGCAAGAACATTGGAGTGGGTTGCTATTTCCTTCTCCAGGGGATTTTCCTGACCCAGGGATCAAACTGGGTCTCCTGTGTTGCAGGCGGATTCTTTACCATCTGAGCCACCAGGGAAGACAAAACATTTTTTGTCTTACACTTTGCAAAATGTAAAAGTTAATCATTTATTAGAAGGCTTGAATTGAGGGGCGTGAGAGAGGTCCAAGTGGGAGGGGATATATATAGAGAGAGAGCTGATTCACTTTGTTGTACAACAGAAACCAATACAACATCATAAAGTAAGTATACTTCGTTTTCTAAAAAATTATTTAGAACTACATACACACAGGCATGCACGTTTGTACAAATGCAAAAACCCAATAAGGTCTATCATCTACTTAATAGTATGACACTAGTGTCAATTTCCTGGTTTTGATGATTGGACCACAGCTTTGTAAGATGTGATCACTGAGAGATGTACTATGAGAACACAGCCCACCTTAAAAGGGTCTAGTTTTTCATCCACCTTTGCTGTCAGTGTTTAGCTGGGCTCAGCAGAGAATCCAGCACCTAGCACTGTGACTAGCATGGAGCAGATGTACAGAAACTAGGGAGGCTGAGGAAGAGCAGGAGAAAGGAAGCCAAAGGAGGGAGGGAAAGAGAGAGAAGTAAGAAGGGAAGGAGGGGGAGAAGGAAGGACGCCGTCAGCCACGGGGAGGGGACAGGATAAAAAGCAAAAGACCATGCTAGAGAAGCAGAGCGTGGCAGACCAGAAGAGTCCATCCACCCTCATAAGCGCACTTCAAGAGGCAATAGCAGGAAGAGTGTGAAGGAAGGGGCTCTGAGGAGGCAAGAGTGCCTAGGATCTGGAATGCTGGAGGAGCAGGCCCCGCCTTGGAAATCCTGACAGCTCCCACCCTTCCGAAAATACAATTCCAAAGTGGAACCAACTTTCTAGCAAGGGAGGCCTGGGGGATGGGCAGCTTTCAGCGAAAGTAGAAGCCAGTCGCTAGCGGTGTCTCCACGGTAGAGCCACATAGACTCCCTGGGATCATCATAGATCCCAGGGAAATACAGAGGGCAGGAGGTTGTCCTTGAATCCCACTATGGGCTGAACTGTGTTCCCCTCAAAATTCCTCTGTTGAAATCCTAAGCCCGATACCTTAGAAAGTGTCCCTTAGATTCCCTATTTGGAGAGAGGGTCTTAGGGAGGTGCATGCACGGGTGCTCAGTTGCTTCAGTCGGGTCCAACCCTTTCCAACCCTGTGGGCTGTAGCCCACCAGGCTCCTCTGTCCATGAAATTCTCCAGGCAAGAACACAGGAGTGGGCTGCTGTGCCCCTTCCAGGCCCTCCCTTCTCGACCCAGGCACCGAACCCCTGTCTCTTATGTCTCCTGCACTGGCAGGCAGGTTCTTTACCAATTGCGCCACCTGGGAAGCACCTTAGGGAGGTGATCAAGCTTAAATGAGGTCATTTGGAGAGGTCCTAATCCAATATGACAGTGTCCTTATAAGGGGAGGAGCTTAGGACACGGCGCACAGTGGGAAGTGCACGTGATGACACAGGGAGGAAACAGCCTCCTACAAGCGACAGGGAGAGGCCCCAGCAGAAACCAGCCCTCCCGACCCCCTTTCCCTGGACTTCGAGTCTCTAGAACTGTGAGAAATAAGTACCCGTTGTTTAAGCCCCCGGGTCTATGGTCATTAAACGAATATAAGTCTCAACCAGCTGGCCAAGTGTGCATAAGAGAATATTCCAGAGGAAAGGCTCTGAGAGAGACAAAGCCAGACAGACCCAGAGGAACAATTACTGGAGAAGATGGAATCCAAGTATGTGCATATGACCCTCTGCCAGCCTCTGAAAACGGGACAACAGAAAGAAAGAAGGGGATGCAGCATCCGAGACAAAAAGTCACTTGGAATCAGACAAACCTGCCTCACTTGGCCGCTTCCTCACTCTGTGAGTTCAGACCCATGATCTCATCCCTCCAGGGCTCCGTTTCCTCATCTGTAACGTGTGATAATATCCACACAAGAAGATTGTGAGAATTCAAACACATTAATGAAGAGAAACCCCTCAGCATATCATTGTGGTGACGCTATCACTGTGGATTTTTTGTTCTGATGTTGAACAGTTTGTTATATACTATTGGGAAAAAAGAGGAAGAGAAGAAGCCAAATAGAGTTAGATCTGATGTTTATGGAAAAATGAGCCCATGACTTTGGGGACCATCACTGCTCCCACTTGGGCCTTCCCTGGTGGCTCAGATGGTAAAGAATCTGCCTGCAACATAGGACACCTGGGTTTGATCCCTGGATCGGGAAGATCCACTGGAGAAGGGAATGGCTAGCCACTCCAGTAATTCTTGCTTGGAGCATTCCGTGGACAGAGGAGCCTGGCGGGGACAGAGTCCATGGGGTCACAAAGAGTCGGACCCAGCTGAGAAACTGACACAGACACCCGCACTGCTCCCACTGGACCACTAGCTCTGTGACCTAGGGGACACCCGAAACTTCTTGCCGTCCTGTGTGCACTGAGACAATGTCTGCCTCACCTGTCCCCTGGGGGCACCCCCAGAGGATACCAGGTGCCCTGGATGGCACCCTACACGCATGTAGAGGAGGAATCACCGCTCTGTTTAGCCCTGAACTCCCCGCCTGCACTTTGAGTCCTCATCTAATTGGAAGAGACAGAAAGTGCTTCCCCGGTGACCTCCTGGCGAGGTGAGCCCAGACCTTGCCTCTCAGCAACAACACGTCCTCTCCCCCGCTGCCCCAGCCCTGGGATCAGAGCCTTCCCTCCGCAAATCATGGTAATAAATACGGTCTGAAGCAACTCCGGCTCTTACAGCCTTAATAAATGGGTTGCCATAGTGGCAAATTCAGACGCAGAGAGCATCTTTTCAATAAAGGCTGAGAGGGTTATTAATAACGTTAATGTAGTGCCTTGTGGAGCCACAGTCGCTCCTCCCCTGACCCCTCCTTTCCAGGACTGACCAGCCAAGACCACCCGGCTATGCACGCTGTGGGGGTGAGTCAGAAACCTCAGATGGGGTCAAGGAGCAAGCCTAGCAGGACCCCCAGCAGGAGTTCTCAAGGAGACACGCTCCTTAATCAGACCAGCCAGTGTCCCTCCCAGCACCCACTTTCCCCAGGCCATGCCGCAGAGCATAGAGGTTGAGAAGACCTTGCTTCAAGCTGGAGAGACGCGGACTCAAAGGCCAGCTGGATTCTCTCCCGTGACATCTAGGCTGCGTTATTTAAAAGTGACTCATTTGTGGGGCAGAAATAGAGATGCTCAGGTAGAGAATGGACTTGTGGAAACAGAAGAGGGAGGAGAGAGTGGGACAAATCAAGAGAGCCACTATGTACACTGCCATATGTGAAATAGCAGGCTTCCCAGATGTCGCCCTGGTAAAGAATCTGCCTGCAATGCAGGAGACACAGGTTCGATTCCTGGGTCAGGAAGATCCCTGGAGAAGGAAATGGCAATCCATTCCAGTATTCTTGCCTGGGAAATCCCACGGACAGAGAAGCCTGGCAGGTTACAGCCTATGGGGTCACAAAGAATCAGACATGACTGAGCACACACACACATGTATAAAATAAATAGCTAGTGGAAAGCTGCTATATAGCAGTTTGCTCAACTCAGTGTTCTGTGATGACAGCAGGGGGGGAGGCTCAAGAGGAAGGCGTATACTTAGAGCTGATTCACATTATTGTACAACAGAAACTAGCACAACATTGTAAAACAATTATACTCCAATTAAATAAATAAAAGTGACTCACAGATGATATAGAGAATAGACTTGTGGTTCCAAAGAGAGGGGATGGGATGAGAGTTTGGGATTATCAGAGGCAAACTCTAATATATAGAATGGATAACCAACAAGGTCCCACTGCATAACACAGGGAACTACATTCAGTGTCCTGTGATAGACCATAATGGGAAAGAATATGAAAATAAAATATATAAGTATACATATAACTGAGTCACTTTGCTGTGCAGAAGAAATTAACACAACATTATGAATCAACTACACTTCAATAATATTTTTAAAGAAAAGAAAAGTGAAAGGCCCCAAGTACTCCCCACCAGCTTACTCTGCTCACTGATATCACTTTGCACTTGTGGTCAGAGCAGCTGACCCACCAAATGTCTCCAGCTCTTTACCTCCAGGCCTGCAACCAAACTGGACCCCTTCTGCTGGGGTCCAATAAATTCTGAGCAGAATTAAGTGTCACTTCTGAGCTAGGCATTTAATCGTTCATATGAGACCCTCCAGAACTCTTTTCCCTTACATACATTCAAGGTTGTGGGTGCCCCCCTGGCCTGCGTTCCTGAGTGACTGATAAACAGCGTTCCCAGGCTAATCCAGAAGGACATGAAGCACGGGAAAGAGATAAACCATGGTTGCTTTAAGTCAGGAGTCACAAATTTGGAGGGGGGGGTGCTTTGAGAGTCAGAAGATTCCTGTTGCAACTACCAACTTGATCATTGTAACACGAAAGCAGCATGCTGTTTTTCAGCTGCTAAGTCATGTCCAACCCTTTTGCAACCCCATGGACTATTGCCCACCTGGCTCTAGCCCACAGGATTTCCCAGGCCAGAGTACTGGAGTGGATTGTCATTTCCTTCTCCAGGGGATCTTCCTGACCCAGGGATCGAACTCGAATCTCCTGCTTGGCACATGGATGCTTTACCGCTGAGCCACCAGGGAAGCCCCTCATAGACAGTTCATGAACAGATGGACATGACCGTGATCCAGTAAAACCTGATTTGCAAAAAGAGATAATGAGCAGCCTTTGGATCTTGGATCACAGTTTGCTAAACATTGTTTAAAGCCATTAAGCCTTGGAACTGTGAGCCTGTTCTGACTGATAGTCCTGTCTGATAGCCCTGTCTGACCTCCTGTACCGTTTATTCACTTCAGTACACGTATTATCCACCGTCCCCAAGTATAATGGCAGCACAATGAGGTCAGGACTCTACTCTATTCCCAGCTCCAGCTCCAGAGAAGTCTCTGGAATAGATTGAATGCTCAAGGAATCTTCTTAAATAAAGAACTGTGGTTTGTGAGGGGAAGGGTGTCTTTTTAAGGTTGATTTTTTTCTTGCTGTTAAAATTTTTACTTCAACCATCAACATAATTTAAAAAATGCAGGAGAAGGAGGAGATAAATGTATTACATGTATCATATTTTTACCATATTTCTTTCTTCCTGATAGTCCAAAGTTCCTTATTATATTGTATTTTTTCCATTTAGAGAATTTCCTTTAGATAACCTTTTATTTCAATTCTTGGAAAATAGTGTGCCATTTGTTTGTGATTTTTATCATTTCTGATATAAAATTCATTCTCATTCAAATTGCTTTTCCTCAATAAAAAGAAACATTAAATTCTTAGCTGAGTGACCACAGATGAGTCAGTGAACTTCCCTGAGCTTCAGTTAATTCAACTTGTAAAGTGGGCAAGAGTAATAGGCTCTCTGCCCCCAAGTTCCTTAGGATATACCAGGGAATAATGTATGTTAAGTGTTAAGACATATAAATGAAGACTGATAATTTTTTGCCACATCTAAACAAAACCCTGTGAAATCCACCTCTAGGGCAGACTCCATGTACTGCCCACTCGTCTTCTCCATAAAATGGGGATGCAGCTGCTGAAAACCAAGGTGTCTTCACTCAGGTATGAAGTTACATGCAGAAAGATTACCTCCTGGGAATATACCATCTAAATCAGGCATGGGTGAGCAACCACCATGGCTGGCTGTTTTTATAAATAAAGTTTTATCAGCAATAAGCACACTCATCTGCTAACCAGTTGTCTATGGCTGTTCACACACTGCCATGGCAGAGTTGAGTAGTTGCAATGAAGACAGAAGGGGCCTCAGAGTCTAAAATATTGAGCATCCGGCCCTTTATAGAAATACCTACCTTTGGTCCACATGACTATGAAATCAAGAAGGGCAAGTTGTCTTTCTTGCCCAAGTTTGTGTTCATAGAGCTGGTTTTGAGAATCCAAGCGCCATGGCTGACGTTTTTATGTGTCACATTTTATTTTGGAGGACTCAACCCTGTACCATCCCTTGCAGAAAGCTTTGAAGTCCTAGCGTGCAAAAACTCTCACCTGCCAATCTAGGACTGGGAAAAAAGTGAAAGTGTTAGTCCTCAGCTGTGTCCAGCTCTTTGTGACCCCATGGACTGCAGCCCACCAGGCTGCTCTGTCCACGGGCTTCTCTAGGCAAGAATACTGGAACGGATTGCCATTTCCTTCTCCAAGGCATCTTCCCAACTCAGGTATCAAACCCAGGCCTCCTGCATTGCAGGCAGATTCTTTAACCATCTGAGCCACCACGGAAGCCCTTGGAACTGGCAAGGCCATCTCTGTCACTCACCTACCTGTTTCTTTAGTCATTAACAAAGATTTGCTGAGAATCTGTGAACCTACATGAACAAAACCAGCTCCAACCAGCAAGGAGACAGTCCAGGACTCCCGCTCGGTTTGTCATTTCTCTTTCCACTCTGTGCTGCTGCCTTCCCCTGTGCCGACCAGGCTCCAGCAACAGGAAAACTGTATAATTCACATTTCTCCACTCTCTCCTCAAGGATACTCAGGATTTGAGCACATCATTCATTCACTCACGCATTACACAATAGGTGTTAAATGACTACTCGGCAGTAGTGACTGTGGCAGACGTGGTCCCTGCCTTCCCAGGGATGTAGTGCAACACACAGAGTAGCTGCTGAAAAACATATTGCGTGAGCTTACTTCCCAAATGCCCTGCTGGAGTTTAGATCCACTTGGCCAAGCCTTATGCTGTCAAGTTGGCACTATGGGCAGAAAGGCTTTTAAAGCCACTAGAAATCAGGCAACCGTCTCATCCCCATCACACCCAGCTATGTGATCATGGACAAGTCACTGGAGCCCTCTGAACTTCAGGTTTTTCACCTGTGCAATCGGTACCACATCACTTTAAAAAATGCCAAGATAATAGCCAATAAGCGTCAGGGTTAGTATTTCCCTAAGTCCTGGTCAGTGCCATGCACAGTTCTTGGCATTTTATATAAGTTAACTCATGCGATGCTCACCGCCAGCCTGTGAGATCGGAGCCACCGCCGGGTTACAGCCGAAGAAACTGTTACAGGGAAGGTGAGGAGCTTACCCAAAGTCCCATAGCTGCTAAGAGATAAGTCAGCCAGTTGGTAGCCAATAAACCTGAACTCCCCCTCTCCTCCTGCCCACGTCTGTCGAGGAAGAATGCTTCCATAAACCAGCCCGTTTGCTGGTTCCCATGGTTCCTGCTTCCTCTCGTGCTGTTCTTTTAATAGTTCTCTCTAGAACCTCAGCAAACCCCACGCTCACCTCACTCCCAGCGCCGACGGTTTCAGCTCCATTCTCTGTATGCTGAGGTACTGCCCGGATGCCTCTGGGGACACTGTGGGACCAAAAAGAAATCGTCAAGGTGCTCATTCCCATTTTACCCTTGTATCCCTCGGGGACCAAGGGCTTCTTCATCTCTGAAAATACCTAAAGGGTACCAGCTCAGCCCTCGAGTCTTCAGGTCTCCATAATTCTGTAAAGACCATTGGCCTGGCCTTGGGTATCTTTCTACAATCTGCTCAGTAACTGGAGTGTGTCCTCGAGACTGAGGGCCCTTTGCACACATTCAGAGATGCCACCCATGTCTTCATGACTTCAGCCATCACAGAATTATGTCCACTTTACTCTGCCATGTCAGCAGGAAAGGACCAAGTGCTGATTCTGCAGCCTCTAATGCTGTGTGACTTTGGGCAGGCTGTTTACCTCTCTGTGCCTCAGTTTCCTCCTCTATACCTGCAGGCAGTGGCATCAACCTGGGGGAACTAGTGTTAGCAGTAGACAGGAGCACCTAGCATGATGCCTGGTATCTAAAGTAAGTGCTGACTAAATAGAGGTCTCCATGGAGGTAGAGGCTAAAGTGGGCTTCCCTGGTGATGCAGAGATAAAGAATCTTCCAGCAATCCAGGAGACCTGGTTCGATCTCTGGGTTGGGCAGATCCTCTGGAAAAAGGAATTGCTACCATTCCAGTATTCTTGCCTGGAGAATTCCATAGACAGAGTAGCCTGTTGGGCTATAGTCCATGAGGTTACAAAGAACTGGGCATGACTAAGTGCCTAACACTTAAAACCAAGGCACAGTTACAACACCTGACAATAAAATGTTTAAGGGAGTTAATAAATGTCCATGGAGCTCCAAAGAGTCAGACACAGCTAGGCGACTAACACACATACACACAGAGGCTGAAGTAAGTGCCTCTGTTAAAATTTTACCTCTGATGACACTTAGGATAATATTAGAAATAAAAGAAAATAACAGTTACACTAGCTAACTCTGAGTGAATGTCCACACTGTACTCAATGTGATGCTAAGCCCTCAGCCTGCCATTTTCTCTTTTCCTCTTCATGGAGCCCTTTGAGATGGCCACGATCATGGTTCTGCAGCTGCAGCAGAGAGAGGGTGAGCAACGTGCACAAGACCACACAGCCCACAGGTCACAAAGACAGCTGGCAAACCCAGGCCCCTCCCACTCCAGGCCTGGAGGGCCGACTGCCACCCTCCACCTCCCAGGGTCCCCCAGCTCCCCGTTCCCAGGAGCCCAGCCTGTCTGTCCAGCCTGGCACCCTTCCACCGCCTCCCTCTCCTTCCTGAGCCGATGCCCGAAAAGTGACCCATGCCTCCCAGAGCCCCCGCAAAGCCCTCAGCCTGACCCCCGCGTAATGAAGGGAATTAATACGGCCGAGCCTCCAGCCTGGCCGAGCCACTTCCCAGCAGCCTGGCCAGGCCTCTAATTGATTAGGCCATAAAGCCTGGGCACTAAATTGAAAGGAGCTGCACTAATTCTCTTTTATGTTAAATTTCTGTCTTTCCCCTTTATCGAATCCCCCGCCCAATGTCCCTCTCCCTCCCCATCCCAGGCTTGCTGTGGGCCTGTTTTTTCCGTGCACAGATTAAGTACCTAATCAAAATCTTGTCTCCCCTAATGGCATAAAATTGAAAGATAGATATTGCACTTTACACAGCTGATTAAACACTCGAATGTGGCAAATGCTTAAAGGGCTTGTTACATTAACTAACTCTGTCATCTGCCCACTGTCTTATAATTGCGTGTGCTCAGGCTGCTTGGGGGAAGCACAGCAGGATGGCTCCCCAGCCCCTTCCTCTTTGGTGGCCCCCTACCCCCTCCCCAGGGCCTCCTGCACTGAAGCTGTGCCTGGGTGCAGGGAGTCAGATCAGGAGTGGCCACCATGCTCCCCACTGGCCTCAAGTGGTGGGTGCAGGGAGGTGGGACCTCCCCCCTCCACACCCACACAGCAAGTGGCCTCCTCTGCCACTGACCTCCAGCCCAGTGTACCAGGGTACTAGACCCTCCCACCCCTCACTGCCCACACCCCTTCAGTGCCTGGTCTCTTGCCTCCAAGAGGGTAAATATCCCCCAGCCCACTCTCAGAGAAGACACCCTGAGTGCTTGAGGCCAGTGGTGTCCTTGCTTCACCTTTGGCCTTTGACATCCTTCCCCATCATCTCAGGTTCAAACCCATTTGTTTTTTTGCAAACAAGGAAACTTGAGAGCTGTGACAATGAAATGTGGTCGGGGGAAGGGGGTAGTGAGATCAATTCACACCTGAATGGGATGCCCCTGACACTATGGTCTGTCTTAACTCAGCACAGAGCACTCTAAGGCCTCAGCCACATTGCTGGCAGGGTGTGTTAGTCAGGGTTCTCCAGGGAGAAACAACTGATAGGATGTGTGTACACAGAGAGAAAGAGACTTGCTAAAAGGAATTGGCTGAAGCAATCAGGGAGGCTGGCGAGTCTGAATCTGCAGTGTGGGTCAGCAGGCTGAAGACTCAGGAGAGCTGATGATGCACGCAAAGTCCACTGGCTGTCTGATGGAGAGCTCCCTCTTGCTCAGGGAAGCAGCTCCCTTTGTTCCATTCAGGCCTTCAACTGATTAGATGCGACCCACCCTTATTATGGGGAGCAATTTGCTCTACTCAAAGTTCGTCTATTGGAATGTTAATCTCACCTAAAAACACCCAACAAGTCTACACATAAAATTAAGCCAGAAACACATAAGAAACTGACCTACCTAATCTTCCATGGCAAATTAGTGCATGGCTGGACTTTGAATCCTGTTGTCCCGGCCCTCAGCTTTAGTTCTGACCACTCTGGCTCAGGTCAGAGGGTAAAGGGCAGGGATGGGCTCATAAGTCCGACTGATCAGAGCAAAAACCTTTTCTGCCACAGCTTCCAGCCCAGAGAAAAGACATGTTTCACAAAGGATTAATCAAGCACAGGGAATTTTATAGCATGATAGTTAAGGAAGAGTGTGGACTCTAGTTGGATCAGACCCTAGAGCCCTGCCCCAGCTATTTATCTTCTCAGAAACCCTGGCAAATTTCTTAATCTTTTCATATTTCCACTTTCTTATAGGAAAAATGAAGACCAGCAGACATTCTATAAGTATTTATTAAATACCATCTCTATGCCAAGTTCTGGGTCCTGCATGGGCATTTCACAGTAAAAATGCAGGTCATTTCTATCTTCATGGAGCTTATAGCTGAGAAGAGAAGGAAAGTGTGAATGATAAAATCATTGTGCAAATTTGAGAATTACAAATTGTGACAAGTGCAGTGTGGACAAAATTAACTAACAAATAGATAACCATGGCAACCCCAGGGGGCTCAGCTACAAGACAATGGAGTGGAGTGGTTACTTTAGACTGAAGGATTAGGAGCAGAAAGCCATATGGATGTTAGGAAAAAGGGTCCTGACAAAGAACAAGTCCAGTGATTGCAAGGCAGGACTGGGCTATTGCAGGCCAGTGTGGCTCCAGAGTGGGGAGCTGGGAAAGTGGAGTTCAGCCTTGCCTCCGTGTCCTCCCAGTGTGTGCCCCAGGCACTCGTCATTCATGAGAGCCTTGGTTTCCTCACCTATAAGACAGAAAACATAGCAAAGGTCTATGGGGATGATCCAAAGACAAAGGGTTTGCCCTATGACTGCCTCAGTAAAACTTGGGTGCCCAAACCCAAAAGCTCAGCACTGGAAAGGCCTTTAACATCAAACCAACACCAGGTCACAGAGAAAGAAAATCTTTTGTCCCATTTCTCTTTCTCTCTGTTTCTGACCCCAAGTTCTGCTTTTGTCTGCAGCCTCCTTTATCTTCCTCTTTCAAACTGGCTTCCTCCACTGTGTGTCTTCTGCCACCGACCCCCATTGACCACCTAATAAATCAATTAAGTTAGGGTTTCAAGACACCAACTCTTGCCCCAAGTGGATGTGAACTTTCAACTCAAATGCCTGGCACCACCACCACCTGCCTCTACATCTCCAAGTTAAATTTATAAGAGAGGGTGCAACTGGTCATTTAATCTGCAAGCAAGGAGCAAGCCTTAGCAGATGCTCCCTGATCCAATCAATGTGGCAGCAGGAGGATCTGACATGGGGACCATGGGCAGCCAGTTGGGGGCGATTCTCTAGGCATGGCTTGCAGGCGGGTCAGCAAGCGCAGCCAGTCTATAACTTGAGCCCAAGGAACCGCAGGGCCTTGGCTCCAAGAAAAAGCCATTCTAATCCAACTATGTATCATACCTCCCACCCCGTCCTGCCAACCTGACTAGATGCTGGTAAAGAACAAAGATCCTCTCTCTTTTCAGAGTCAACGCCTTCACAAGAGCAACACCTAAACCAGACACTGCAGCCTTGATAGATCTTAACCAGCCACTCCCCATGGTTCTGCGGGAACCTCTGCCCTCTGTCCCTGAGAATCTTTCACTTCACCGCCCCCCCAGCAGCCTCTGGGAAAGTGTTCCTCTCCCCAGTAACCTCCTTAATACAGCTCAATTGAGGGGAATAGGGACTCCTCACGAAGTGCTTCACATTAAAGATTCATAAAGGCACAGTATCTATTTTAATAAGGCAGGTTGTACAATACAGAATCCAGCTCAACGCAAAGCACATGGCTGAGAACTGGGACCAAAGCGCCTCATCTTGCTGTGGACATCACAGTGGACGCAAAGGGATGCGGTGGTTTCAGGAGCTTCCTCTCCCAGGCTGCCCCTCCCAACCGAGGGGCCACCCTGAAGAGTCCCTCACGCCATACACAAGCACATATACACTCATACACGTGCCCTCTTGCACACACATGCATGCACACTGACTCACATGCCCAGAATTACATACACTTACTCATACCCACACGAGCATACACACTCATTTGCACTGACACGCACACAGTTACCCACATGCACATTTATACACACGCTCACATACATACAATAACACACATGCGCAACCACATGCATGCACACACTCACACTTATGCACTTGTACACACATTTCATAAGAGTCCACTCAGCCACACATACCAGGCCCACAAGAATAATGATAGAGATGAAACCACTGATGGAGAGCTTGGCATATGGCAGTCCCCTAGATGTCTCAATTATGCTCCTGATAAAGAGTCCTCTTAGCCATTTCACACTAAGGAAAACAGTCCACAAAACACTTGGCAAAGCTGCTTGTATGAAGTCACATGCCCCATCGTGGCTGAAGCAGCATTTGATTCTGGATCCATCCAAGTCCAGACTCTCAGCCACTGAAAGCACTGCCTTCTAACAGAGAAACGATCACACAGAGCCTCCTCGGCTCCTTTTTGGAAGCGCAGGAGGGGATGGGGTAGGGATAAGTCAATCCACATTTACATATCCCAAAGACATCCTGACCTGTGGATGTACATACCTGAAGATCCAACTTCAGGTAGCTCAGCCCACGGGCAGAGACAGAGGAACTCACTGCCGTGGCTTCTCTTCTTGAGGAGCACGGCTTTTGACACACAGGCTTCCGTAGTTGCAGCATGCAGACCCTGGCAGGTGCACACAGCGTGTGCAACCTTCCCACACCAGGTACTGAACCCCCACCCCATCGTGTTGCCAGGCAGATTCTTAACCACTGGACCCCCAGGGAAGTCCTAACTCATAAATATTTTAAGATTCATCCATGTTGTTATACATAACAATAATCCACTCCTTATTGCTGAGCAGTATTTCATCACATGGTTGTATCATGGTTTGTTTATTCATTCACCTGTTGATAAACATTTGAATTTCTTCTAATTTGAGACTCCTATGAATAAAGCTGCTATGAACATTTCTGTATAAGTTTTGGTTAAATACCTAGGAATAGAATATCTATATCATACAGTACACATTTGTTCAATTTTTTAAGAAAGAGCCAAATAGTTATTTGAAGTGGTTGTACCATTTTCATGAACACAAACAATGTATGAGAGTTTTAGTTGCTCCACATCCTTGCTGACACTTATGTGATCAGTCTTTTTAACTTTAAACACCCTCATTAGTATGTAGATAAATCCTCTTATGGGTTTTTTTCCTCACACAGTTTTAACTTGCATTTTTCTAATAATTGCTGATGTTGAGCATCTTTACATGAGCTTATATGCCATCCATGTATCTTCTTTGATGAAAGTTCTGTTCAAGTCTTTTGCTGATTTTTCAATGGGTGTTTGTGTTTTGATGCAGAGGTTTAAGAGCTTTCATATATTCTCAGGCAAGCCCATGAGCGTATATATGTTTCTTTTGCAAAGCTTCTACCTTTATTTGTGGCTTGTCTTCATTTCCTTAGTATCTTCTGAGGACTGTTGTTGTCATTCAGTTCAGTTCAGTCGCTCAGTCACATCTGACTTTGCGACCCCAGGGACTGTAGCATGCCAGGTTTCCCTGTCCATCACCAACTTCCAGAGCTTTCTCAAACTCATGTCCTTCAAGCAGTGATGCCATCCAGCCATCTCATCCTCTGTCATCCCCTTCTCCTCTTGCCTTCAATCTTTCCCAGCATCAGGGTCTTTTCCAATGAGTCAGTTCTTCGCATCAGGTGGCCAAAGTACTGGAGCTTCAGTCTCAACACCAATCCTTCCAAAGAATATTCAGGACTGATTTCCTTTAGGATGGACTAGTTGGATCTCCTTGCAGTCCAAGGGACTCTCAAGAGTCTTCTCCAACACCACAGTTCAAAAGCATCAATTTTTGGCACTCAGTTTTCTTTATAGTCCAACTCTCACATCCATACATGACTACTGGGAAAACCATAGCTTTGAATAGATGGACCTTTGTCGACAAAGTAAAGTCTCTGCTGTTTAATATGCTATCTAGGTTGGTCACAGCTTTTCTTCCAAGGAGCAAGTGTCTTTTAATTTCATGGCTGCAGTCACCATCTGCAGTGATTTTGGAGTCCAAAAAAATAAAGCCTATCACTGTTTCCATTTTTTCCCCACTTATTTGCCGTGAAGTGATGGGACCAGATGTCATGATCTTAGTTTTCTGAATGTTGAGTTTTAAGCCAACTTTTTCACTCTCCTCTTTCAGTTTCATCAAGAGGATCTTTAGTTCTTTGCTTTCTGCCATTAGGGCAGTGTCATCTGCATATCTGAGGTTATTGATATTTCTCCAGGGAATCTTGATTCCAAATTGTGTTTCATCCAGCCCAGCATTTTGCATGATGTATTCTGCATATAACATGGTGACAATATACAGCCTTGACATACTCCTTTCCCAATCTGGAACCAGTCTGTTGTTCCATGTCCAGTTCTAACTGTTGTTTCTTGACCTGCATGCAGGTTTCTCAGGAGGCAGGTAGGTGGTCTGATATTCCCATCTCCTGAAGAATTTTCCACAGTTTGTTGTGATCCACACCATCAAAGGCTTTGGAATAGTCAATAGAGCAGAAGTAGATGCTTTTTGGAACTCTCTTGCTTTTTCCATGATACAGTGGATGTTGGCAATTTGATCTCTGGTTCCTCTGTTTTTTCTAAATCCAGCTTGAACATCTGGAAGTTCACAATTCACATACTTTGAAGCCTGGCTTGAAGAATTTTGAGCATTACTTTGCTAACAGGTGAGATGAGTGCAATTGTGCAGGTTGAACATTCTTTGGCATTGCCTTTTATGGGAACTGGAATGAAAACTGACCTTTTCCAGTCCTGTGGCCACTGCTGAGTTTTCCACATTTGCTGGCATATTGAGTGCAGCACTTTCACAGCATCATCTTTCAGGATTTGAAATAGCTCAACTGGGATTTCATCACCTCCTCTAGCTTTGTTTGTAGTGATGCTTCCTAAGGCCCACTTGACTTCGCATTCCAGGATGTCTGGCTCTAGGTGAGTGATCACACCATCCTGGTTGTTGTCATTAGGGTAGTGCAAAAGCAACTGCAGTTTTTGAATCATGAATTCTAAATCTTTATATTAATAACTAGGCTCAAACACATCTTTATTAATCAAAATAGGTCCTAACCACTGGACCACTAGGGAAATCCCTAATGTTTTACATTTAGATCCAATATCCACTTTGATAAAATTTTTATATAATAGGATATGGATCCTGGTTTAAAAGATTATCCTTTTGCTGTCTCACATACAGGGTTATCATTACCATCTTTCTAAATTCTATATATATGCATTAGTATGCTGTATTGGTATTTTTCTTTCTGGCTTACTTCACTCTGTATAATAGGCTCCAGTTTCATCCACCTCATTAGAACTGATTCAAATGTATTCTTTTTAATGGCTGAGTAATACTCCAATGTGTATATGTACCACAGCTTTCTTATCCATTCATCTGCTGATGGACATCTAGGTTGCGTCCATGTCCTGGCTATTATAAACAGTGAAGAAAGCATAAAAGATTACCCTAGTCCCTTGGAATTATCTACACTTTTGTCAAAAATCAGTTGTTCTTATGTGCTGTGTGCTTAGTCACTCAGTTGTATCTAACTCTTTGCAACCCCATGGACTATAGCCCACCAGGGTCCTCTGTCCATGGGATTCTTCAGGCAAAAATCCTGGAGTAGGTTGCCATGCCCTACTCCAGGAGGTCTTCCCAACCCAGGGAATGAGTCCAGGTTTCTCACATTGCAGGTGGATTCTTTACCATCTGAGCCATATATGTGTGTGTGTGTGTGTGTGTGTGTGTGTGTGTGTGTGTGTGTGTGTGTTTCTGGATGCTTTCATTCTGTTGACTTTACATATTTACCTATCTTAATGTCAAGACTTATTGTAGCATTGTAATAAATCTTGACTTAGGTAGTTGTAAAGCCCTCAGATTTTGTTCTTCTTTTTCAAAGTTATTTTGGCTCTACTAGCTGTTTAACATTTCCATATAAATTTTAGATTCAGTATGCCCATTTTGATCAAAATTGTGTTAAGTCTATAGATTATTCTGGGGAAAATTGACTTAATAATATTGAGCCTTCTGACCCATGAACAAGGCATATCACTCCATTTATTTAGATTTTATTTTATTTCTCTCAGCATTATTTTGTAGTTTAATGTATAGATCTTCCACACATTTTGTCAGGTTTATCCATATATAAACAACATGTCATCTGTGAATAAAGACTATTTTATTCCTTCCTTTCCAATTCAGGTTCTTTATATTCCTTCTTGCCTAACTGCACTGGTCAAAACCCTTAGTACAATGTTGAGTAGAAGCGATGAGAACAGATATCTTGGGGGAAACATTCAAGTCCTTCAATTTTTCTGGAAGAATTTTTGTATAATTGGTATTATTTCTTCTTTAATTTCTTGATAAAATTCACCAGTGATGTCATCTAGGCCTGCAGTTTCCTTTGCGAAAAAGTTTTTAACTGAAAATTCAGTTTCTTTAATAAATAGAGGGCCATTCAGGTTTCAGTGTTCTTTTGTTTTTCTGTTTTCTATTTGAATGGTTTCCACTCTCAACTTTATTATCTCCTTCCATCCGCTTACTTTGGGTTAAATTCGCTCCTTCTTTTCTGGCTTCTTAAGGTGAAAATTGAGGTCATTGATTCGTTTCTTCTTTCCTAATATAGCTATTTAGTACTGTAAATGCCTCCCTAAATACTGCTTTAAGCTCTCTGCTCAAATTTCTATGTGTGGTGTTTTAATTTTCATTTTGCTAAAAATATTTCCTTAGTTCATTCTTTGACCCATGGTTTAAGAAGTGCAGTACTTACTTTCTAAATATTTGGGGAATTTGCAAAGGTCTTTATGCTATGGATTTCTAATTAATTCCATTGTGGACAGAGATAATATTATCTGTAGAGAAGGAAATGGCAACGCACCCCATTGTTCTTGCCAGGAGAATCCCAAGGATGGGGGAGCCTGGTGGGCTGCCATCTACGGGGTCGCACAGAGTAGGACACAACTGAAGCGACTTAGCAGCAGCATGATTTGAATTATTTAAATGTATCAAGACTTTAGTTTGATGGCCCAGAATATAGTCTATTTCAGTAAATATCTAACGTGTTCTTAAAAAGAATGTGATTTCTGCTATTGTTGGATAGTGTTCTATAAATAAACATCAATTAGTTCAAATTGGTTGATAGTGTTAAGAATGGTCACATATCAAAATAGCAGGATCCCGAGCCATACACCAAAGAAAACTACATAGGAAAGACACAAACCAGGAACCTCATCAATGAATTTTCCATAAATAAGAAATAAATGTTTATAAATTACATGGAGATCTGCAGTTTTACTTGTCACAGCAGAACAACCTAGTCTCCTCTCATGCAGAGCTTCACTCACAAAAGGACCTATTCTAAAACCTCTCTTCCTCCAGTAGACGATGCAATGGAACATGGAAGGGGTGAAAATTGTCTTTCCCCATTAGAATCCTATAAGATTAGCAATGGCCAAATTGCCTTACTTAAGAATCTATTAACATCTACTTTTCTCACACAATCTTGTGTTTCACTTTCATTTTATATAAAATATATTTTATCAATAATTTTCTTGTGATAATGACAGAATGTTTTATTCAACACCTGGCCCAGGGAGAAGTCTGTGAAGGGACATACTGATACCTTGAATCCTTCAGGGGAGACTTATTTATGTGTCTGAGTTTCCTTTCTGAGTTTATCTCAGAATGGGCTTTTACTATGGCCCCATTTGTTAGATGGATAGAAGGGTAGATGGATGGAAGGGTGGATGAAAGGATGGATAGATGAATGAATTAATTAATTGGGTGTGGCTGGATTGCCCATGGGAATCCTCTTATACAAATATTGTTAGAACACAAAAAAATCTCAGTCAAACCCTGAAAAATAGGGTAGAACTTTTGATACCAACCCTACCTGACATTAAAGAAAGTATTGGAAACTCCTTTGTTCCCAGAGTAAGGAAGGTGGAACTGATCAGTAGTGATATTTAGGGAGCCACAGCAGAATATTTTCACTAAGTCAGGGCTTCAGCCCTCTTTTTGAGAGAGATAGCAGTTGTTCCAATCCCTGTCAATCCACAGAACAAGTATATATGATCCCCTGGTGGGCTGACATTTCCCTGGTTTCATGTGAATGGAATCACCAGTAGACTAATATCCAAAGCTGTGATGGATGAGGTAGGTTTTAGAGACCCAATAACCTTTAAATCTGAGAATCTTCTCCCAGTTAGGGTTCCTGCCCAAAGCTCAGCTGATAGAGGCTCTATGGAAAAACGCTGGGGCAAAAATCAATTTCTTATAATATGGCTGAGTATTGGACTTGGCCTCACTGCTAATAAACTCAATATATTCAACCTGGCATATAATACAATATATTTTATAAATCATCCTAAAATCATGAAAGGAATTATCAGGCCAAAATCTAAGGGAAGGTTGGACCCCACACAAGTGTGGAATGTGCAGGAGGCTTTTGCCCTGAAGGTGTGTGTCAAACAGATTATTTGAGCTTCCATTTTCAGCCTCAGAGAATGTGAGGGACAGAATACAAAGCCCAAAGTCCTCTGAGCATGGAGAGTCTGTTAGGAGCCCCTCCTCTATCACTTGAGACCACAGCGGTCTACACTGTCCATGAAAGGCAGAAGCAAAAGTAAACTTTCTCCTGCCCGTCCTCCAGCATCCCTTGAGAAAGTCCCTCAGGTGTGTCTGACTGTTTGCAACCCCTTGGACTATACAGTCCATGGAATTCTCCAGGCCAGAATGCTAGAGTGGGTAGTATTCCCTTTCCCTTTCCCCCCTTTCCCTTCTCCAGGGGATCTTCCCAACCCAGGGATTGAACCCAGGGCTCACACGTTGCAGGTGGATTCTTTATCAGCTGACCCGCCAGGGAAGCCCATCAGGGAGCCATCAGCGAGGCGCTCCAAGAAGATTTGAATAAAGAGTCATCAGCACTGAGCAGAGCAGGAGTGCTTACCAAGTCCTAGAAAAATGGCACCATGAGCCACCACAGCCCCCTACCAGTGAACTTGCAACTCAGTCTCCCAGGAGCCAAAAAAAAAAAAAAAAAAAAAGAGCCAGAAGCCGTAAATTTAGTGCCTAGGGAACCCAAATTGGCAGTGCCTCCAGGGACATGCAGAGTCATACAAATATTCTCTGGAGGGCTGCACTTATAGTCTAGGTCACAAACATTCTCCACAAATAATATTTGGACTTCTCTGGTGGTCCAGTGGTTCAGAACCCACCTGACAATGCAGGGGACATGGGTTCAATCCCTGGTCCAGGAAGATCCTGTATACCTCAGGGCAACTAAGCCCATACACCACAGCTAACGAGCCCACACAGCTGTGGCCCCTGCTGGCCACAACTATAGACAGTCCATAAGCAGCAACGAAGGCTCAGCACAGCCATAAATAAATAAATTACAAGAGAATCCCGAGGACAACACTTGAACCCCTCATATGCTCGGTTAGAAACTCCAACTAACCCCCAAGATGTGGAATGTGTCCATCCTTTCTCTGTGGGGTCAACAGAACTCAGCTAGAGCTGGGCTCTAGTGCATCTTAGTTTGATCCATGAAGAAGTTTGATAGAAAGTTATAGTGGCAGTAAGATTGGGGGCAGATGATTAAAACCACCCAAGATAGCACCATTCCAAATCTCTCTAAAGTATTTCAGAAGTACCAATTACTTAAATGCAATTGATATGCTGATTACAAATTGTTCTTATTTATTGATTAAAATAATAAGCACATCTTGGTTAGCCTAATTCCAGTTACTATATATACCTACAGGTAAGAAAACCATATCTGTGAAAATATCAATAATTATGTTTCTGAAATAAGTCAGACTTTTTGATGCAAATCTACCTTATGTATGTGTCCTAGAATATATACCACTTGTTACATCATTCACAATACATACTGGCCCTGGTTTCACTTTCCCTCTATGAAAATGCCTTAGATTTGCTTTGAAGCAAATCTTAAGACTAGAACTTGGATGCAAGTTATCAATTTGGGAAATAATTTCAAAAAATACTGTAAGAGTAGGGAAAATGAGACACAAAACAGGGAAGACAACAAGGAAATGCTGATGAACAGTACAAATGGGGCTCATCCCACTGGGGGTCCTAGGAAAGACAGCTGTGTACTCATGAGTGTTGCTTACTTGGGTAAAAAGCAGGGGTATTTATCCACCAACTTCCATCCCTCATTGGTTGAGGCTTATTCCTGGGACACTGACTCCCCTGTACTTCTGACCATCCCTGATTTCAGGCCAAGTCACTATTTCAGACAGAGAGAAATAGGTAGCTGAAATAAACCAAGAGGACAGAAAGAGAAAACCAACCATCTCTACACAACGGTCATTCACTGGAGTAAATGGTCTCCCAGGAGACATCCTTGACTCTTAGCTCAACTGTGTCTGACATCGGCCAAAAGAGAAACCAATGTGTGCCAGTAACTCACTCATTCATTCAATCAACCAAAAATGACTGTGCGACCACTGTGCCCTAGGAACTCTGCAAGGCACTGGGAGTGGAGTAAGGAAAGACAAGCATGACGTTGGCTCAAGTGTCTTACAATCTAGTGGGCGCTTCTCAAACTTTTTTCCCTCTATTTCATACAGCAAAGATTAAGGCTGAATGACATCATGCTTAAGATCCAGGACCCTGGAATCAAGGAGACCATGGTTCCAAATGACCTTGGACAATTTACTGGCCCCATGGAGACTCATTTTGTTTACCTTTGTGAAAGAAAGGTGCACTAACTATTGGGAAGACCAAAGGCAACAATTCAAGTAAAGGTAATACAATGCCTGGCACTTGTACCAGATCTGCTGAAAAAAGGAGGAAGAAGAGAAAGAATACTGGGTATTTACCACTGAGGGGCTCAGAAGCTAGAAGGAGATGCAGACACAGTAACAGATAATTATGAAATAACACAGACACGACTGATCCAGGTACTATTGCTACTAATAAAGCAGACCAATTGTCACAGTAGAAAGCAACAATATTAGTACTTGTGGATTCTGTGGGTCAGAAATTCTAGAAGGAGCTCAACTGGGATGATTAGAAGCATGAGAGTGATTCAGTGAAAAGGGCAAAAGCCATCTAGAGCAAATTATAGTCCACAAGCCAAATCTGGCCATGTCCATCTACTTATGGATTGTCTATAGCTGTTTCTTTTAATATTTATTTATGTATTTGGCTGCATCGGGTCTTAGTTGTAGCATCTTCTCCACAGCATGTGGGATCTTAGTTCCCCAACCAGGGATTGAACCCCCATCCCCTGCATTGCAAGGCAGATTCTTAACCACTGGACCGCCAGGGAAATTCCACTATAGCTGTTTTTTAACAGCAACAGCGAGATCAAGTAGTGCAACAGAAACTGTATGACCTAAAAAGCCAAAAATATTTACTATCCATCCTTTTAGAGAAAATCTTTGCTAACCTCTCATTGGAGGCATTTCCTTCACATGACGGGCAGTTGATGCTCACTGAACCTTTGGACCGCAGTGGGCTGTCAGCTGGCACCTCTCCATGGGGTTTCCCACCATGACACTCCTTTGGGCTTCCTCTCATGATGGCAGCTGGGTTGTGAGCTGAGAGTGAGCGTCCCAAGAGAGTAAGGCAGAAGTTGTACGGCATCTTTATAATTCAGTCTTGGAAGCCACACAGCCCCACTTGCACCCTGTTCTGTTGGCCAAGATCATCACTAAGTTTCACCCAGGTTCAAGAAGAGAGAACATAGACCCCACCACTAGGAAGAGTAACAAAATCATATTGTAAAGCAACGTGTGTGTGTGTGTGTGTGTGTGTGTGTGTGTGTGTGTGTGCATGCACTCAGTCCTCAGTTGTACCTGACTCTTTGCGATCCCATAGACTGCAGCCCACGAGGCTCTTCTGCCCACAGAATTTTCCCGGTTAGAATACTGGAGTGGCTTGCCATTTTCTACTCCAGGGGATCTTCCCGACCAAGAGATCAAACTTGAGTCTCCTGCACTGGCAGGTGGATTCCTTAGCACTAGCGCCACCTGGGAAGCCCAGCGAAGGGAAATACTGTTGCTGTCCTCTTTGGTAAATACAATATATTTAGTCGTTAAGTCAGGTCCGACTCTTGCAATTCCATGGACTGTAGCCTGCCAGGCTCTTTTGTCCATGGGATTTCCCAGACTAGAATACTAAAGTGGCTTGTCATTTCCTTCTCTAGAATATCCTTCCAACCCAGGGATGGAATTCAAATCTCCTGCATTGGCAGGCGGATTCTTTACCACTAAGCTGCCGGGGAAGCCCACAGTATTTCATATACCACGGTTTTTAAAAAATGGTTTGAAGTACAAAGAAGGATGATACTTCTCAGGGAAGCTTCCTGGAAGAGGTGACGCTTAAACTGAGGCTAAAACAATAAATGAGAATCAACCAGGCCAAGGTATTCTTTGGTGATAGTCAAACCTTCTCATGGGGCACACATGGGATACTTGCCTTAAGTATAGTCAAGGGAGAGGACATGTGTGACTGTATGCCTCTTGGGCTGCTATACAAGACTGCAAGGAAAAATGGACTGGGGCAGATCCCAGCAGTATGGATCCCAGCAGTATGGATCTAGACTGACAGGGGATGGGAAGAACGCACTGCACCTGAAATATATGTGGCAAAATTATTTAGTATGAGTGACATCTAAGTTTGCTGGGTACACTTACACCCTTACTGTGGAACAAGTTCGATGCTAAGTAAGTTCTGTTCATGCAGTGTTTGACTTAACACTCTGAAAATCTGATAAGGATTCTTATTTTGTTTGTTTGTTTGTTTTTCTTTTCTTTCTGGCTTTTGTTTGATTAATATTGAATGTGTTTTGTTTTTTTTTTAAGACATGTGTTTCAAAGCAAACAAATCACAGGTCAAGACTGACTTTTCTGCACTTCAAGGCAGGGGGCCTCCCACTTACCAGAGTCTGGGGACCTCTCTGACAGTGCTGTGGTATATTTCCTCCTGCAGCCGTTAGACACAGCTCACAAAGCCAGGCACGGCCAGAGATAAAGAGTGTTGTTTTTCACGCCTGGAGAACTAAAGTGTTTGACTTACAGGCTGAGTTTCACTTGTAGCAACTCTTCTGAAATACAGCCCAGCCTATTAGCTGGTAGGAGAGCTACATGGGCCAAGGAAGCCCTCATTTTGCCAGCTACAGAGAACTTACAAGTGGGCAGAATAAAGCGAGGAGTCAAGCTCAAGCTGCTGGAGACGGACACCCCTGGTCACACAGCCCTCGGAACCCTGGACGCTGGCTCTGCATTCTCTCTATTGCCTTCATGCAAGTCCCGGCTTGAGCCATCCAGCCCTAGAATGCCTGGACAACTCGCCTGCCCCTCTGTGGACCTAAACATGGGGACTGTCTGGCTCTCCTAATGAACTTTTTCAAGGAGGGGTGGTCTGTGGGCTCTCATAAGGCTGTCATCATGGACCCCCCCAACCCTCTCTATGCCTGACCCTGGGTCAGAACTAGCCCCTCGTCCATTAATGATGCTAAGTCAGCAGACGAAAGATTCTACAACCTGGTCTTTTCATGCTGGTACGTGTTATGTGGCAGCCTGGATCGGAGCAGCGTTTGGGGAAGAATGGATACATGTATATGTATGGCTGAGTCCCTTCCCTGTTCACCTGAAACTATCAAAACAGTATTTGTTAATCAGCTATACTCAACACAAAATAAAAATTTTTTAAAACAAAATAAAAGTCTCTCTGTAGTAAAGGGATCAGGTATTTCCTCACAGTTCACTCCCCATACTTGGCTAGCATACTCCATCCACAGCCCTGACTATGTGCAGACGCCTCTCCCTCTTGGCTATCACTGACTAGACCACGTGTTCCAGGCTGCACCGATCACATGCTCCAACTGGGATTCTGAAAACTGTGTCCCAGAGAATGATACAGTTGCCTGTAGAAAACCATACATAATCCTTTCCTTCAGAGGAGCTATCTCCGTTTGTAATTATATACATATTGACATGTGATTATTTCATAAATGAAGCTTGCCTGGTGGCTCAAATGGTAAAGAATCTGCCTACAATGTGGGAGACCTGGGTTTGATCCTCAGGTTGGGAAGATCCCATGGAGGAGGGCACGGCAACCCACTCCAGTGTTCTTGCCTGGAGAATCCCCATGGACAGAGGAGCCTGGCAGGCTACTGTCCTTGGGGTCACAAAGAGTCGGACACAACTGAGCGACTAAGCAGAATGAGCCAATGAATTAATAAATGAATGAGCAGTGAAGTGCAAGTTCAGGTAGAGCTGAGCATGGATCAGCACTGAGAACTGGGAAAGAGATCAACAGAGCAGCAGAAATTGGGAGACTCGCAGAGGAAACAGGTCTCCAGAGAGGATGGCACCGATGGACAAGAAGCTCATACCAGAGTCCCTGGATAGCTCCAGAAATTTCTCTGTCTGAGCTACTTGGAATCGGCTCCTGTTCCCTGCATCTGGGTATTTCTTAGGCTATAAGAAATACCTCCCGAAATACCTCCCCTCTAGAAGATCCAATGGCCTCCCCTGAGTACACCAAGGCTGAATCTACGTTGGCCCAACATTCAGGTGAAAATGAAAAGTGTTTGTTGCTCAGTTGTATCCAACCCTTTGTGACCTCATGGACTGTAGCCCACCAGGCTCCTCTGGGTGGGTCCATGGGATTTCCCAAGCAAGAGTACTAGAGTGGGTAGCCATTCCCTTTCCCAAGGGATCTTCCCAACTCAGGGATCCAACCTGGGTATCGTGCATTGCAATCTGATATCTTTACCATCTGAGCCACCTGAGAAGCCCAGGAGAAAAATGCAAGCATAACTCCCAGCCAGCTGACTGACCTAAATTTAAATACACTGATACTGTAAAACCATCCTAGTGACTGAATCAACAGTGTGCCTCATAGCTAGACTCCAGCCTGGAGGAAAGATAATCTGCAGTGTGTTATGGATGCCCCAGTTCTCCAGGATGAGCAGAGAACTACATTTCTCTAACAAGCAAGCCCAAAGCCTGGGTGGAAGGGTGGGGCTGGAGGCTGTCCCCCAGATCTCATTAGCTCCATGTACCTGATGACAGGTGTCAGCTGGCACTCCTCAGGAGAAACTCAAGCTTCATTCTTCACTGCCAGAACAAGTCATTCACACCGGATCCATCTCCTGGCATCACCCTGCCACTTCGTGATGGGGCCGCCAACAAGTGAGGTAGGAAGATGTTCACACTTGTGTTGGCAAACTGTCACCTTTGTGAAACAGGCAACATGTCTCTATTATATTAAAAACACGTATGTCAAGCTTTTGCTTTTAATTAAATCCTGTGCCTTCAACTTGCTAAAGAGCAGCAGGGGACAAGTAGCCTGAGAAGGCGCCAGAGGAAAATGCAAAAGTCAGAAAGAAGCCTCCAAGGAGACTGAAGACACCTTTGGGAACTGTTGACCTTAGTTGAGGTCAAAATTTTAAGTTCTATGGCCTTCACTCAGGGAGGTAGGTAGGAATTTGGGAAGCATAACAGTCGCTATACTTTTTTCCAGACAATAGAACCTCAGCTTGGTTCAGATAGCAGGTAGAGAGACTTTGACCCCAGGATATCACTTCACACTAATCAACATGACACAGGAGATTCCACTGGGAAAATCTTTTCTCTGATCGGATGAAAAAGAGGCATTTGAAGAGAAACTGTCTGTTCTCACTGTCCCCTGCTTCTTGCTTCTAAGCATAGTGTGAGGATGTAATGCTTGGAGCTGTGGCAACCATTTTGTGACCATGAGGGGGAAAAGCCAAGAAAGTTACAGGGAAGACATGACATTGTTGAGCTGCTGAACTGGTACCAACATCTTCATATGGCTAAACATATTAACATTGTATTTAGCTAAACAAATAAATCATATTATGTCTTACAAGTCAGTTATATTTCCTATAACTTGCAGCTAAACACTCTCTTAACTGGTATAAAGTATGAATCATGCAGCTGAGTTCATAGAAAGGAAGAGAAAAAGTAGCATTAACTCTGTTCCAACTTTTCAGTTGCACTAAGAATAGAGTAACACTACTTTCCTGATCTACTGGCTCCATTTCTGTCACAACATTCTTTCATATCTTCTAATATATCATACTTGCCCCTGCCTCGGGGCTTTTGCACATGCTATTCCCACCATCTGAAAGGCTCATCCTCTGCTGCATGCCTGTCTTCTTCACGTATTCTCATCAGCTGGTTCTCAGATCAAATGCTACCTCCTCCCAGAAGCTTTCCTGATAATCCAATCTAGAGTAGCCCCAATTTCCCTTTTGGCATATGTTCTCTTAGACTGTTAGCCAACTTTTTATTTTCAGTCTCCCCCAGTAAGTCACAGATCTAAGATCTGTGACTACAGCAGCCCTGGGGGCCTTGCTCCCATTACATTTTCCATATTCAACACAGGCCTGAGTCATTGTAGCCCCTCACATTTTCTAACAAATGAAAGACCATGCTGGTCACTGTACTGTTCATTCCATACCTGTTAGCACATTGCACCCCATCCATCAGATGAGATGAGTGTGCTTATCCCCATTTCAGATGGCAAAACCAAACCTCAGAGAGTTTAAGTAACTTATCCAAGATCACACAGCCAGCAAGTAATGGGCCACGATTCAGATACAAGTCTTCTGGCCCTGTAGACTCTCTTCACGTTGCATTAGCTTCTAGCTTTATTTTGTCAACTTTATCAGAAGGTAAATGGACAAAGCTTCCAAACTTGGCTTGAGGATCCTCCAGCTTATTAACCAGTTTCAGAGATAGACAGTAAAATGCCAGTCCTCCATGAGTTGCTGGATTCAAACTCTGAGCCCAGTAGTGACTCAAGGCCAGGATGCCAGAGAGCGCAAAAAATACAGGGTTCCACAAAATAAATCCACAGCACCAGAAGCTAAGAAAACACCCCAAAACTCCACGTGGCCAGGGAGGCCTTCAGTCACTCCTGGGAGAATTCCAACTTCAGTTATAACTTGGAATTTTGTTCCCAAAGCTCTATGAGTGTCTAATGCTATGTTAAAATAAAATTCAAATTTTTGCATAATCAAAATGTATAAATTCACTCATTTTCTGGACTAAAATCTTAGATTATGAGTCAGAGTTCAACTGTGACTATGGATAATGACAATGAAGGCCAGTCTATGAGTCAGGATTTATAAGATAAAATCCAATTAACAGAAACTCTAGGCAAAGAGGAAAGAGGTTGAAACTAACATTTATTAAATATCTAATATACACCAGGCCCTGGGCCACAGTATTTGATAAGCATTAACACATTGCATTTATCATCTCATTACCAAAATGCCTAATCGATCATTTGCTGATGATGACTCTCCCTGGATATTCCTCACTGGAGAATGAGGCTTGTACAAGGCTTTGGTGGCAGCTGTGCTCTGAGCCCCAGGGATATCAGACCCAGTGTGTAAATGGAAAAGAAAACTGCATTGGTTTGACTTGATCCTTGCCAGTCCCCACCACAGTGATTCTACAATGTAATGCCTGCCACCATGAACTGCTGTGAAGATTGTATACTGCACAAATCTAGGAGTACCTGACCCATTGCCTATGATGTGAATGGCACCCTCAATGCTATGCAAGGCAAACCTGCCCAATCAGGCATGGCATCCCTGCACTTTAGAATTTCTCAGTAGATTTGTAGTAATTTTTGTTAATACATATTTCTGGGCCCCATTCCTAGAGATTTGGATTTTGTAGTAAGTTCTAGACAGAAGCTAGTATTCCTGACCTTCACTCCTTTCCCCAAAAAAAAAAGGAAATGGAAAAAGTTTTCAGGAATTCAGAGTCTTAGTAAGTGAGCTGGCTTCCAGAATAAGGTGTTTCCATTATTTCCAGGCAAAAAGTGAATCTAATTTCTGGGTCTTGCAAACAAAATTTCCTGAATATCAACAAAACTACTGTCTAGGGCCTTCGCTTCAGGAAAAATCCTAGAGTTGACAAAATCCCTACAAAATGACACCATGGAAAGGTAGCCGTGGAGAGACCCAGCCACTCCTCTGAGCTCGGCTGCTGTCTCCAGTCACCAGGATCAACTGCCTACTCCTTTCTCGTAAATATGCTTCCATACCATCTACTGGAGGAATTTTTCCTCCCTCCCACAGATATATATCTTTAGCTTTCTAATGGAAGTCAAGTGAAGCTAGGATTCATCTGACAGTCATTTTGCTTAATGCATTCTTCTCCACCCAGGGGGAGAAAATACATTATTACGTTTATGCCTACAAGAAGAGAGGATAAACTCAACGGGTCTCTGTCTCGTTTCCCAGTGACGTAAGCTATATGTCCCTGGCACACATAGTATGTTTCCATGCCACTTTCGTATCACTGTGTCTCTGTATACAACACCCCTGAATGGAACGTTCTCAGACCCAACTCTGTTTCTTGAAATACATTTGATCTTTCCAAGCCCAAAACAACTGATAAGTGACCAGAAAGAAGCCCCAGTGTGATAGATACAGACACACACACACACACATATATATAATATATATATTATATAATATAATTATATATTACATGACATAATATATATTAATATATAAATAATATAATACATATGTATATAATATAAATATAATACATACATATAATATATTATAAATATATATTAATATATAATATATATTAGATAATTATAGAATATTATATAATTAAATATAATTATATATAATATAAATTATATTATATAATTACATAATATAGTTTTATATATATATATATATTTGGCTGTGCTTGGTCTTCACAATAAACTGTGGAAAATTCTGAAAGAGATGGGAATACCAAACCACCTGACATGCCTCTTGAGAAATCTGTATGCAGATCAGGAAGCAACAGTTAGAACTAGACATGGAACAACAACTGATTCCCAACAGGAAAAGGAGTATGTCAAGGCTGTATACTGTCACCCTGCTTATTTAACTTATATGCAGAGTACATCATGAGAAATGCTGGACTGGAAGAAACACAAGCTGGAATCAAGATTGCTGGGAGAAATAAGTCAAGGCTGTATACTGTCACCCTGCTTATTTAACTTATATGCAGAGTACATCATGAGAAATGCTGGGCTGGAAGAAACACAAGCTGGAATCAAGATTGCTGGGAGAAATATCAATAACCTCAGATATGCAAATGACACCACCCTTATGGCAGAAAGTAAAGAAGAACTAAAAAGCCTCTTGATGAAAGTGAAAGTGGAGAGTGAAAAAGTTGGCCTAAAGCTCAACATTCAGAAAATGAAGATCATGGCATCCGGTCCCATCACTTTACGGGAAATAGATGGGGAAACAGTGGAAACAGTGTCAGACTTTATTTTGGGGGGCTCCAAAATCACTGCAGATGGTGATTGCAGCCATGAAATTAGAAGACACTTACTCCTTGGAAGGAAAGTTATGACCAACCTAGATAGTATATTCAAAAGCAGAGATATTACTTTGCTGATTAAAGTCCATCTAGTCAAGGCTATGGTTTTTCCTGTGGTCATGTATGGATGTGAGAGTTGGACTTTGAAGAAAGCTGAGTGCCGAAGAATTGATGTTTTTGAACTGTGGTGTTGCAGAAGACTCTTGATAGTCCCTTGGACTGCAAGGAGATCCAACCAGTCCGTTCTGAAGGAGATCAGCCCTGGGATTTCTTTGGAAGGGATGATGCTAAAGCTGAAACTCCAGTACTTTGGCCACCTCATGTGAAGAGTTGACTCATTGGAAAAGTCTGATGCTGGGAGGGATTGGGGGCAGGAGGAGAAGGGGATGACAGAGGAGATGGCTGGATGGCATCATGGACTCGATGGATGTGAGTCTGAGTGAACTCCGGGAGTTGGTGATGGACAGGGAGGCCTGGCGTGCTGCGATTCATGGGGTCACAAAGAGTCAGACACGACTGAGTGACTGAACTGAACTGAGACATGCTTGGTCTTCATTGCAGAGCACAGGCTCTAGAATGTTCGGGTTCAGTAGTTGCATCTTACAGACTTACTTGCCCCATGGCATGTGGGATCTTAGTTCTCTGGCCAGGGATCAAGCCTGCATCCCCTGCATTGGAAGGCTGATTTCCCACCACTGGACCACAAGGAAAGTCCCCTCAGTGGACTTAACTGGTCTGTCACCAACTTTCCAATCACACAATGTCCTTCCTTCTCACCACAGTCTGCCTTGGTACATGACCAACTGTGTATATACCTCTCTCTTTTGCTAGAAGAGAAATTCCTTCTGTGTAGAGCCTGTGCTCAGGTAGGTGCTAAAGAAATGTGTGTGGAAGGCAAGTTGGCTGCATATGAGTTAATACAACTTTTGGTAATGTGACAGTTTAATGGGGCTCTCCTGAAAAAGTGAAAGTGTTAGTCGTGTCCAACTCTTTGTGACCCCAAGGACTGTAGGCCACCAGGCTCCTCTGTCCATGGGATTCTCCAGGCAAGAATACTGGAGTGGATAGCCATTCCCTTTTCTGACCCAGGGATCAAACCAGGGTCTCCTGCATTGCAGGTAGATTCTTACTGTCAGAGCCACCAAGGAAGCCCAAGAGCCCTATAAATTCATATTAATTTGAGGAGATCTGACTTAATGAGAAATGAGGGTAATTTTAAAAATAATAGCTTATTTACTCTGAAAGTCATGTGGAAAATCAAATTAGCCCAAGATATTGCTGAAGAAAAAGTGAAAGTCACTCAGTCAAGTCTGACTCTTTGCAACCCCATGGACTGTTACAGCCTGTGGAATTCTCCAGGTCAGAATACTGGAGTGGGTAGCCTTTTCCTTCTCCAGGGGATCCTCCCAAACCAAGGATCAAATCCAGGTCTCCTGCACTGCAGATAGATTCTTTACCAGCTGAGCCACAAGGGAAGCCAGAGACTACTGGAGTGGGTAGTCTACCCCTTCTCCAGTGGATCTTCCTGACCCAGGAATTGAACTGGGGTCTCCTGCATCACAGGCGATTCTTTACCAACTGAGCTATCAGGGAGCCCTTTCTTCTGCACTAGTGGATAAGCAAGACTACGTTAAACAGAGTATATCATTTCAATAGCAGTAGGTTTCCTGGATTGCTGCATCTAGAAAGATAGTCAAGCTTAGTGGTTAAGAGTTGAGGTCTGGAGTTGGGTAGCCCTGGGCTTTACTTCTTACTCCATGGTTAGCAGATGCTGGTACTTGAACTAGCTGCTTAAATTCTCTAAGCCTCCTCAGTTTTATTATCTGTAAAATGGGAATAATAGCAATAATAATAGTAATATCTTCTTCCCAGGGTTGTTGTGAGAAAAGATTGCATCTGTAATCCACACCCCACTGTATTTGGGAGGAGAAGGGGACAACAGAGGATGAGATGGCTAGATGGCATCACTGACTGGATGGACGTGAGTCTAAGTGAACTCTGGGAGTTGGTGATGGACAGGGAGACCTGGCATGCTGCGATTCATGGGGTCGCAAAGAGTTGGACATGACTGAGCGACTGAACTGAACTGTTCAATAAATATTAGCTGCCATTGTGACTGAACTGAACTGATGATAATTAATATGTAACCTGTGGAGCAAGGGATTTCCCAAATCTGGAGCCAGTCTTGGCTCTGCACTGGGCCTGTGCTGAAGTATAGAGAAAAAAATCTGCAGTCCCAAGAGATCTTCAGGCCTTAGGACCCTGGATGTGGAGGTCTCTACCCTGAGGTATCCTACTATGACCTCCCCAGCCAAGAGAAGGATTGCATGATGACAGTTGGCAGAATAGCCCCCAGCTTCCAATCCCAAGAACTGTTCAGGAATCAAGGAGATCAGTGCTCTCCCTGCAATGTCCACATGAGTTAAGATCCATAGGATTCAAGTTACACGGGCTACCAATATGCAGAAACTCCAACAAGCTAGGCTCCATTTGATGACAGCCCAAGCCCCCTACCTCCCTGGCCAGCACATTTTAAAGACACAAAGCCAATCAATACGGAGCATTCAGAGGGTTACTGCCAGTGGCTAGCAGAGAATAGATACCGAGAAAGTCGTAACGATGATAAATCTGGGCTCTGCTCCTCTCTGACTAATGTAGGCACTAAAACACGCCATGAATATCCTGCTTTGAAACATGTCACGCTTCTGAGGGACCAATCAATCTCCAGCTCTCAGTGGACCACATTAAAATAAATTTGTCACCGTGAGTTTATGAAATATTGATGGCGTTTTTTAGTCAGGTTGTTGGGAGGTGGAAAGGTGTATCAGAAGAGGGAGGCAGGGAGCAGGAGATTTGCTTTAATGAATTATCTCCAGCCTAGGAAAGGAAACATATGCAGAGACTGGAGGAAGAGGAAGCACGGAAGAAAATACCTTGGTGTGGAGAGCAAAAAGCTTCCAGAATGAGAGAGCCTGGAGCCATTATGTCTAAACTGTGCTATAAAGAATGCTAATGGATGTGTACTCCTGGGAAAGAGGGATGGGTAAAGAGGGTTTCCTGGTAAAATAATGTTGGGAAAATACATATATGCAAATCCATGTCTTGGAGAGACAGGTACATATTAACCTAATAAAGATTCTGACAAGTCCTGCAGCCAAGAAGCTCATTTGCCTTTTTTTAAATTAATTAATTTATTTTAATTGGAGGCTAATTACTTTACAATACTGTAGTGGTTTTTGCCATACATTGACATGAATCAACCATGGGTGTACGTGTGTTCTTTGTTTAGCCTGATGTGTGAAAGTGAAAGTCGCTCAGTCATGTCTGACTCTTCGCAATCCCATGGACTATACAGTCCATGGAATTGTCCTGGCCAGAATACTGGAGTGGGCAGCCTTTTCCAGGGGTTGATCTCAGGTCTCCTGCTTTGCAGACGGATTCTTTACCAACAGAGCTATCAGGGAAGCCCTTTTGTTTAGCCTAACATCCCCCAAACCTATTTAGCCCGGTAAAAGAGCATCTCACTGAGTCCCACAGTTGGGTGAAAACCAGTATGGAAATGCTGGCCTACACCTCACTATATGAAGTGTAGTACATGGTCTCAGCATCACTATCACTGGAGAGCTTGTTAGCGGGCTAGACTGGCTGAGTTAGAATCTGCATTGTAACAAGATCCTGGTGATTTGTGCACAGTGAAGTATGAAAAGGCTTGGTGTCAGCGATTCAACAGAGAAAGAAGACCATGCAGGACAAACTGAAATATGCCTGGTGATGAAGGGTTTCTGCTTGGAACCCGGCCTGCACTGGCCAGGGACTGTCTGGCCTCATCCAGCATTGGGGCTCTTTGTCAGCTAAGAACTCACTCGCAATGTCATATACTAAGAAGACATTTTTAAAACCTGATGGACCTCTCTTGAAACAAGTAGAAATGATGGAAACCCAGTGGTCTTTTTGGCTCTTGGCAAAGCCAAGAGCTAGCAACATCACCACCACCAGCAGAAAAGCTGAATCAAGGTCATCATCCTTCTCAAAGCCCCTCAGCCATCTCAGCTTTGTCACTTGACCTCCAAAGACTCTGCCGGTGTCTACCTGTGGAACCTGGAGTGAGAAAGGACACGGAGCCCACTAGAGCACCTCCGGTGCATGGTGGGTGAGAGCTCAGACTCCAGAGGGGCACAGACCAGCTTCACTGCCTAGTTAGCTGTGTGATCTCAGCAAGTGATCTCACCTCTCAGAGCCCAAAGGCCCTGGCTTTCTCGTCCACCATAGCATCTAGTTCCCAGAGTTATTGGGTTATTGAGAGAATTCAGGAACTTGGGTCAGGCAGATGCAAAGCACATAATGGGCACAATATGTGCCTTTGCTTTATGTCTGTATTGGATGGTCCCCTGTGGACAATTGAGTGAATTTTTTACTTTCCTCCCCCTATTTTGGTGGCAAGAAGACTCATTCTGGCTCTGGACTTTGTTAATTACCTATCAGTTCTCTGGTTGATTGAAGAGGCAGAACAAGATCTGGTTCTTTTGGTGATTCCTGAACTTCTTAGTCCCTTGGAATTGCCTTCCCCTTTCCCAAAAAGGGACTGGGATCAACAGTCAGGTCACACTCTACAGACAAGCTCCAGACTTTCAACCATCAACCTTTGGGGATTTCTCACTTCCCTGGAGAGTCACTTGGGAAAATATCTTGTTTGTTTTCTTAAACAACTAAACTCGTGTGAAGAAAATATCAGCCCCTGGTACCCACAGAGGTGGCCCTCTTCCTTCCTCTTCTTAAGATAGCACAGTCAGGACAGGCTGCGCCGGGCTTCTCTAATTCCACCCCAGATGTCTGAGCACACCCTGCCTCCCCTCAGCTAATTATCTCCTCTGAGTCTCAGTTTTCTCTTCTATAAAGTGAGAAGGGAAAAGTCCACCTAGCACAGCTGTGATAAGGATTACATGACATAATGTATGTAAATGATTTTTGTTTAATGTATGTAATTGATCTTGGAAGGAAAGTTATGACCAACCTAGATAGCATATTGAAAAGCAGAGGCATTACTCTGTCAACAAAGTTTCATCTAGTCAAGGCTATGGTTTTTCCAGTGGTCATGTATGGATGTGAGAGTTGGACTATACAGAAAGCTGAGCACCGAAGAATTGATGCTTTTGAACCACGATATTGGAGAAGACTCTGAGAGTCCCTTGGACTGCAAGGAGATCCAACCAGTCCATCCTAAAGGAGATCAGTCCTGGGTGTTTATTGGAAGGACTGATGTTGAAGCTGAAACTCCAACACTTTGGCCACCTGATGCGAAGAGCTGACTCATTTGAAAAGACCCTGATGCTGGGAAAGGTTGAGGGCAAGAGGACAAGGGGACGACAGAGGATGAGATGGTTGGGTGGCATCACCGACTCAATGGACATGGGTTTGGGTGGACTCCGGGAGTTGGTGATGGACAGGGAGGCCTGATGAGCTGTGGTTCATGGGGTCACAAAGAGTTGGACACAACTGAGTGACTGAACTGAACTGAACTGAATTGATGTTGACCAATGGAAGATGGCTGAGATGAGCCAGGCACACAAGATGTTAATCATGCAATTTTTACTGTTATTTTAAGGATCCTTTGTGACATCAGCACATGGTAGAGAAGACACTCCATATAGTTTACTGAATGAAGGAAGGACTTGATGCATCAAGAGAAAATAGAACCTACTATAAGAAGTAGAAATAGTAATTATTTAGTGTTTACTACATGCCTAGACATGTGCTGAGATCTTTTACATTTTCACGTATTTCATGTGGTCCTTAAAAATAGTTCCCACATAACAAGAGGAGTACTATTATGATGTGTTTCACAGATGAAGAAACAAGGGCACAGAGTAGCTAAGTAACTCACCTAGAGCCACACAGCAACTAAATGGAAGAGCCAGGTTTCAAACCTTGGTCTTTCTGACAACCAGAAACTGAGCTCTTGTTCACAGTTATACCAGCCAACATTTTATAACAACTAATATCCAACCACTGTCTTCGGTAAAAGGCTAAAATCAGCCCCTAATGACTCAAGATTACCTAAAAAGCAAAGGCAAATGCCCTGAGATTCCATACCCACCAGTCTCCATCAGTTAAGTGACAAATCGGCCCACAGGTGACAGGGTGGCTGTTATTATGTTCATACACCAGTAAATGAATAACCTTCTGCCTGACTTTTCATCCAAGCATGCTGTGACACTCTGCAGATTGCAGATTGTGTTACCCCCCTCTGTGCCTGAAACCCTTAGAAGGCTTCTTCCGTGAAGTTCCCATGGTAGCCATAAATGTGAGCAAAAGAAGAGAAGATTCAACAGAGTAGCAAAGTCCCATCATCCCATGATGGTTTCTTTATCAGCTTGGATCCCAAAGTGTAGACAATGTAGAAGAGAACAAGATCTTACTTGAAATGTACATTCAGGGTGAGTCAAAAATAAACAGTTGCTATTTTAAGCCACTGAGATTGTGAGGAGTGTTTGTTACCACAGTGTAACTTAGACTGAACTGACTGATACATCCACCCAACAGCATGGAATAAAAGAGAATTGCAAAGAATTACTGCTAGCATTTTTAACATATAGAAATGCCATCAACTAGTGAAAAAGCAAGATCCAAAGAATTTCCAGGAACTATTCAGCCATTCTTCTACTCTCAGAGTAGTGGTCCTCCACCAAGACCTATTGTTGGCCTCCATGGGACATATGGCAATGTCTAGAGAAATTTTTAATTATGACCAGGACAGCACCACTGGAATCTAGTTATCAGAGACTAGGGATGCTGCTGAACATCCTTACGGTGCATAGGACACCTTTCACGAGAAAGAGTATCTGTTTCCAAATGTCGATAGTGCTGAGGCTGAGAAATCCTGCCTCAGATAGAAACCAGGAAGAGGGAGGGGAGGTTGTAGGCTATAGATCATATTTAACAACAAAAGCATGTAACATCTACATACCATTATTGAATTTACAAAATGTTTGCTCATACGTTATCTCATTTCACCTTTACAGCTCTCTTGAAGGATGGGTATTACTACCTCATCTCATCAATGCAGAAACCCAAGTGCATAAGCTTACTTGAAGGCACATTTATAAAGAGAGGATTAGAATTCTAACCCGGTTTGGCTGCCCCCTTCCCACCATGTTTGATTAAACCACGGTTGTTTACAGTGTCGTTTCCTCTGGGACATAGATCAATATTCAGTCACTCATTCAGGGGCAGTGTCTAATGACAAATTTGGTTAATTTCTGAGTCTTTCTAATACCTTTGAACCTGGGGTTCAGCAAAACAGACACACTGCTTGGTGCATTTGTTTTGATAAATGTAGCTTTGTTTTAATTATTTATGATAATGCCAAGTGCAAGCTGGTCAGTTACCCTAGTATATCTTGTCAAAGTAACAATGCCTGCGAAAAGTCTCCAAACCACTGGCCTCTTAAATCTTTGCAGAGAAGGGGAGCAAAACCATGGCAGGGATTCTTGTGGAAAATCATCTGTTGTGGGATCAATTAGCCAAGTCATGATCCTGAATGCTCTCTTCTGGAATGTTCCAGTGATGCAAGAGTTTCTTGTTGCATGAGGCTAATCATCAAAGACTGGCAAAGGAAAAAAGCAGAGGCATGTCAAGCAGTTCCTCACTGACAAAAACATGTGCAGTTCCTCTCAAAGCCCCTTAATGTGTATATAGAGAGCACACAACCAAACTCTATTCACATTAGTCATCTGTGCCCAACCATCACCAAGTCTCAGGCAAAATTTTATAGTCTATCCAAAGACTTCTAACTACTAATCTAATCCTGACAGCCACAGCCTGAGTGCTGGTAAGAGACACATGAAAAAATAGTGCAATGATAGTCAGAAATCATTAAGTATTCTTATATTGGTATATGACCAAAAATAATTTTTAATCAATATAATTACCTGTTATATTTTATAGTTGTTATTATGATTACTACTGCATTTGGAAGCTGCTTCTATGGTAATATATTAATCTGGCAGAAATTAAAGAACTGAGCAAGGTGTAAAACAGTATGCTGCTGCTGCTAAGTCACGTCAGTCGTGTCCAACTCTGTGTGACCCCATAGACGGAAGGCCCCCAGGCTCCCCCGTCCCTGGGATTCTCCAGGTAAGAATACTGGAGTGGGTTGCCATTTCCTTCTCCAGTGCATGAAAGTGAAAAGTGAAAGTGAAGTCACTCAGTCGTGTCTGACTCTTAGCAACCCTATGGACTGTAGGCTACCAGGCTCCTCTGTCCATGGGATTTCTCAGCCAAGAGTACTGGAGTGGGGTGCCATTGCCTTCTCCCAGTATAGAGGCTCCTAAAAAAATAAGAATAGAACTAGAACTACCCTATGATCCAGCAATCTCACTTCTGGGTATGTATCTAAAGGTAACAAAATCATTATCTCAAAGAGGTATCTGCATTCCTGTATTTCTTGCAACATTATTTATAATAGTCAAGATACAGAAACAACTTAAGTGTCTGTGAATGGATGAATGGATAAAGAAAATGTAATAGATACATAGATATCAAAGTCTTTTAATGCATATAGATATAGATTCAATATATCTATATTGAAATATTCAGCCTTAAAAAGATGGAAATTTTGCCATTTGAGACAACATGGATGAAACTAGGGTACATTAAGCTGAGTGAAATAAACCAGAGAAAGTCAAATACCGCATGGTATCACTTATATGTGAAATCTAGAAAAAAAAAAAATCAAACTCAGAAATAGCAGAGTGATGGTTGCCAGAGGCTGGGGAACTGGAGAAATGGAGAGACTCTGAAAAAAGTGTACAAGCTGCCAGTTATAAGGTGAATAAGGTCTAATGCGGATCTAATGTAGAGTATGATAATTACAGTTGATAATACTGAAAAAAAAGAATTGCATGAGAAATCTATGAAATATGTGTGACTCCAGGAATATGTGTGAGCTTGTAAAGCTACTCATTTCTGACATGATTTCTGACAGTGATTTTGACACAAGTAATTTAAAAAAGGAAAAGATGGAGTAGGCAGAGCCTAAGGAGATACCCCTCATCCAAGGTAAGGAGCAGTGGCTGCACTTTGCTGGAGCAGCCATGAAGAGATACCCCACGTACAAGGTAAGAAAAACCCAAGTAAGACGATAGATGTGGCAAGAGGGCAGATACACTGAAACTGTAATCACAGAAAACTAGTCAATCTAATCACACTAGGACCACAGCCTTGTCTAACTCAATGAAACTAAGCCATACCCGTGGGGCCACCCAAGACGGGCGGGCATGGTGGAGAGGTCTGACACAATGTGGTCCACTGGAGAAGGGAATGGCAAGCCACTTCAGTATTCTTGCCTTGAGAACCCCATGAACAGTATGAAAAGACAAAATGATAGGATACTGAAAGAGGAACGCCTCAAGTCAGTAGGTGCCCAATATGCTCCTGGAGATCAGTGGAGAAACAACTCCAGAAAGAATGAAAGGATGGAGACAAAGCAAAAACAATACCCAGCTGTGACTGTGACTGGTGATAGAAGCAAGGTCCGATGCTGTAAACAGCAATACTGCATAGGAACCTGGAATGTCAGGTCCTTGAATCAAGGCAAACTGGAAGTGGTCAAACAGAAAGAGTGAATGTCAACATTCTAGGAATCACTGAACTAAAATGGACTGGAATGGATGAATTTAACTCAGATGACCATTATATCTACTATTGCAGGCAGGAATCCCTTATAAGAAACGGAGTGGCCATCATGGTCAACGAAAGAGTCTGAAATGCAGTACTTGGATGCAATCTCAAAAATGACAGAATGATCTCTGTTCGTTTCCAAGGCAAACCATTCAATATCACAGTAATCCAAGTCTATGCCCCAACCAGTAATGCTGAAGAAGCTGAGGTTGAACAGTTCTATGAAGACCTATAAGGCTTTTTAGAACTAACACCCAAAAAAGATGTCCTTTTCATTATAGGGGACTGAAATGCTAAAGTAGGAAGTCAAGAAACACCTGGAGTAACAGACAAATTTGGCCTTGGAATGTGGAATGAAGCAGAGCAAAGACTAATAGAGTTTTGACAAGAAAATGCACTGGTCATAGCAAACACCCTCTTCCAACAACACAAGAGAAGACTCTACACGTGGACATCACCAGATGGTCAACATCAAAATCAGATTGATTATATTCTTTGCAACCAAAGATGGAGAAGCTCTATACAGTCAACAAAAACAAGACCAGGAGCTGACTGGCTCAGATCACGAACTCCTTATTGCCAAATTCAGACTTAAATTGAAGAAAGTATGGAAAACCACTAGACCATTCAGGTATGACCTAAATCAAATCCCTTATGATTATACAGTGGAAGTGAGAAATAGATTTAAGGGGCTAGATCTGATAAATAGAGTGCCTGATGAACTATGGATGGAGGTTCATGACATTGTACAGGAGACAGGGATCAAGAC
>SJYC01011976.1:0-49557 GCA_006408675.1 Madoqua kirkii | reverse complement strand
ATTTTTCAAATTTGAAACTGTATAGTTGTTGCAAAGAGGAATGGAAAACTTTTTTTACGCAAGATGCCATAGGAACCGGAAAGATCTTCTGGTTCTCTGAATCGTGGCTCTCTGCTTCTCAGTAAGATCAGTAAGTTTGTGAGCTGGTCATCTTCCATGTTCTCACATGAAAAATAAAAAAAATGGGCAAAACCTCACAGAAAAGCTGTGAGCATTAAATGAGGCCATTTAAATAAAGATGTTAAAGTGTCGTGCCTGGTTCATGGTGAGTACCTAATACCAGAAAAATACCCACATTTTGTCAGACCAAATTGTCTCCATCTCTGCGTTAGGGATATTTGAGGCTCGGTAATTACTTTTGTGAGGGTGAAGGGGGCAGTCCCCATGCATTTTAGAACGTTTAGCAGCATCCTTGGTCTAAACAACTCTGGAAGTTGGTGATGGACAGGGAGGCCTGGCGTGCTGCAGTCCATGGGGTCCCAAAGACTCAGACATGACTGAGCAACTGAACTGAACTGGCCTTTTCATGGTAGATGCCAGTAGCTTCCTCCTTCTCAGCTATGACAATCAAAATATCTCCCCATGTTGCCAAATATACCATGGTGGGAAGACTGCTATCCTTTTGAGTATCGTGTGCCTAGGCAAATATTTATTGGATGGCGATACACTCTTTACAATATTTAATTATAAGTTATACATTTAACTCCTATAGGAAAACATAAGCACATATATATATGATATATGTGTGTGTGTGCGTGCGTGTGTGTTTAAGTCGCTTCAGTTGTGACTCAGACATGACTGAGCAACTGAACTGAACTGGCCTTTTCATGGTAGATGCCAGTAGCTTCCTCCTTCTCAGCTATGACAATCAAAATATCTCCCCATGTTGCCAAATATACCATGGTGGGAAGACTGCTATCCTTTTGAGTATCGTGTGCCTAGGCAAATATTTATTGGATGGCGATACACTCTTTACAATATTTAATTATAAGTTATACATTTAACTCCTATAGGAAAACATAAGCACATATATATATGATATATGTGTGTGTGTGCGTGCGTGTGTGTTTAAGTCGCTTCAGTTGTGTCTGACTCTTTGCAACCCATGGACTGTAACCCACCAGGCTCCTCTGTCCATGGGATTCTCCAGGCAGGAATACTGGAGTGGATTGTCGTTTCCTCCTCCAGGGGATCTTCCTAACCCAGGGATCGAACCCTAGTCTCTTTCATCTCCTGCATTGGCAGGTGGGTTCTGGGAAGCCCCATATATATATATATTCACACACACACATACACATGCTATCTTATAAACATTTAATATGTAGTCACCTCCTCTCTATCCTTGGAGTGTGGAAAAAGAGTTAAGTGTGCCTTTTTTTTTTTAAACTTTGGTGTTGGCAGCCAATACATACCTGATTTATTCAAGACCCAATTTTAACATCCTATGTTTAACATCAAGCCCATGTTTAAAATCCCATTTAGCTAGAGGGATATTCTTCTTTTTTTTTTTTCTTAACTTATCTACATTCATTTTGAGGCAATTACCGTAACACACTTATCAGTTTAACTTCATCAAACGTGTCCAATCCTATTTTGTTAGAACGCAAATCCAAAATAACAAGAGAATGGAGAAGGCTTATCTTTTCCACTAAAACCTATTACTTGTGCTATTATTAGGGAGCCTCAAGCTGTGTCTGTCTAGATGTAAACTGCACAGGAAAGCTAAAATATGCTCCTTATTTTAATTAGAGTTCTACTTGGGGGGACAGGTGATAATGACCCCCTCTTTCCCCTTTGATCTGGGGGAACATGCAAATTAAATGCTCCAGCAGGTGAGCCATTGTCTAAACAGGTAGCTCCTCAATGAAATTTCACAAAAATTCTGCAAATTATCGATTCAATTCACAGTATGAAGCATTCTAGAAAATTAAACCTCCAGTGGACTTAGCAGATGCAGGCAGTTTTCAACATGAAAATCATTGTTTTGTGGATGGTCCATTTCTGTTTGGAGAACTAAATGGCTCCCCTCTCCAGCATTCTGACCTGAGGAATCCCACGGACAGTCAGGAGCCAGGCAGGCTACAGTCCACGGGGTTGCAAAGAGTCAGACACGACTGAACGACCCAACCACACTACCACCTTTTACATTGTTCAAGAAGGTCTTGAAATCCAGATTCCACTGGGTTTCAAGGCAGAGAACTTAAACATCCCTCGATGTGATGGTGCAGAAATCAGAAATAAGAAATGGCCAGCTGCCTGGATGGTGCCCACACATTGCCTGGGACCTTGGGATACATCCCATTTCCAAAGTGAATTCAGTTCAGTTCAGTCACTTAGTTGTGTCCAACTCTCTGCAACCCCATGGACTGCAGCATGCCAGGCTTCCCTGTCCATCACCAACTCCCAGAGCTTGCACAAACTCATCCAAACAGTGATGCCATCCAACCATCTCATCCTCTGCCATACCCTTCTCCTCCTGCACCCAATATTTCCCAGCATCGGGTGTTTTCAAATGAGTCAGTTCTTCACATCAGGTGGCCAAAGGATTAGAGTTTCAGCTTCAGCATCAGTCCTTCCAGTGAACACCCAGGACGGATTTCCTTTAGCATGCACTGGTTGGATCTCCTTGCAGTCCAAGGGACTCTCAAGAATCTTCTCCAACACCACCGTTCAAAAGCATCAATTCTTCAGCATCCAGCTTGGCTCAGGAATAAGAAGTCTGGTTTTGAGACTCAGATCCAGAGTTTGACGATGGAGCATCACCAGAATTCAGGGACACTATCACTTTACCCTCAAGATGGAGCTGGGTAAGCTTCCAGAATGTTGTCATGGCAACATCATGGGGTCAAAGTCACAGTATGGCCAACATGGATGGACAGTGTTTTTTTATCACAACAGAGGGACTTAAGCACTTCCCTGGTGGTTCAGAGGTAATGAATCTGCCTGCAATGCAAGAACCACAGGAGATGTAGGTTTGAACACTGGTTCAGGAAGATCTCTCAGAGGAGGAAATGACAACCCACTTCGCTGTTCTTGCCTGGAAAATCCCATAGACTGAGAAGCCTCATGGGCTGCAGTCTGTGGGGTTGCAAAGACTTGGACATGACTGAGCAAATAAATAGCAACAAACAGCAGAGACTTATCAAATTCACAGTATGGCCAACATGGATGGACAGTGTTTTTTGATCACAACAGAGAGACTTAAGCACTTCCCTGGTGGTTCAGAGGTAACAAATCTGCCTGCAATGCAAGAACCACAGGAGATGTGGGTTTGAACCCTGGTTCAGGAAGATCTCCTGGAGGAGGAAATGGCAACCCACTTCGCTGGAAAATCCCATAGACTGAGAAGCCTGACGGGCTACAGTCCATGGGGTTGCAAAGACTTGGACATGACTGAGCAAATAAATAGCAACAAACAGCAGAGACTTAAAAGTCAATAGGGTACAAAGTCTGGCTTAGTTCAGTTCAGTTGCTCAGTCCTGTCCGACTCTTTGTGACCCCATGGATTGCAGCACGCCAGGCCTCCCTGTCCATCACCAACTCCCCGAATTCACTCAGACTCACGTCCATCGAGTCAGTGATGCCATCCAGTCATCTCATCCTTGGTCATCCCCTTATCCTGCTGCCCCCAATACCTCCTAGCATCAGAGTCTTTTCCAATGAGTCAGCTCTTCGCATGAGGTGGCCAAAGTACTGGAGTTTCAGCTTCAGCATCATTCCTTCCAAAGAACACGCAGGACTGATCTCCTTCAGAATGGACTGGTTGGATCTCCTTACAGTCCAAGGGACTCTCAAGAGCTTTCTCCAACACCACAGTTCAAAAGCATCAATTCTTTGGCGCTCAGCTTTCTTCACAGTCCAACTCTCATGTCCATACATGACCACAGGAAAAACCATAGCCTTGACTAGACTGACTGCTACTGCTAAGTCGCTTCCGTCATGTCCGACTCTGTGCAACCCCATAGACAGCAGCCCACGAGGCTCCCCCATCCCTGGGATTCTCCAGGCAAGAACACTGGAGTGGTGGAGTGGGTTGCCATTTCCTTCTCCAGTGCATGAAAGTGAAAAGTGAAAGTGAAGTCACTCAGTCGTGTCCGACTCTTAGCGACCCCATGGACTGCAGCCCACCAGGCTCCTCCGTCCGTGGATTTTTCAGGCAAGAGTGCTAAAGTGGGGGGCCATTGCCTTCTCCACTAGACTGACTAGTGGGTCCTTATTCAAAGAAAGATCTGCTGTTACCTTCAGAAATTCAAACCATGCTTTTCCACCTAATGTATATATCTAACTTATTTTTCAAAGCATATATAGCCTAGGGTAAGGCTGTGGTTTTAGTACAGTCTAGACTGGGGTAAAGCATCCTCTCGCCTAGGCGTATAAAAATAGAGAGATCCATGCCAACGTGGGACTTCCTTGTCAGGGAAATTATTAGTATTATTCTCATCTCTCAAATAGGAGAGCTGGGATCTGTAAATAGGCCAGAGTCACTGAACCACAAAATGCATTTGGGAATGAAAATAACCTTTATTATCTTGCCAGAGGAAAGGAACAGTAATTAGTATATGGGTATTTGTCAGGGATCATCTGTAAAGGGGTCTGTAGACCAGCCTAATAATAACAGTGTAGAAAGTGAGAAATGAGGAGGTTAAAATGATCATCAACAGGGGAGGAGACCAGTGACAAATCCATTAGGTTGGAACAAAGGAAGAAAAGTGTGTGTTGGCCCACGCTCATCGACTGGGTTGGCTGGCTGTGCATTTTACCCACTGAAGATGGAATGGAGACCCAACTGCTCTCAGCTTCAAACCAGCAGTCGTGGCTTCCAAGGGGAAGAGATTCTGAACTCCAGCTTCTCCTAGCAGCTCCCAGGAGGAAGGCAAGGTGGAGACACGGCTTTTGCAGGAGGAGTCGAATGAGGTCAGCTTTGACACGTGCCTGCCCCTTGGCAAAGCCTCAGAGAGCAAATTCTGCAGGTTGGAGGTGGTGTTGGAGGGAGATTTGATAGCTATGGGGTCACCCCGTCTCTGGTTCAAAGTGCTAGGGACTGTGTTCACTGGAGTAGTTGGTCAAAGTCACGGTAGTTTTTCCAGCGAGGCATCCTTTGTTTAAATCTTATCTGTAAGTGGAAATGTCGGTGATTTACTGGCTCAGTGGTAAAGAATCCACGGTCGGGAAGATCCCCTGGAGGAGGAAATGGCAACCCACTCCAGTATTCCCGCTTGGAGAATCCCATGGACAGAGGAGCCTGGCAGGCTACGGTCTATGGGGTCACAGAGAGTTGGACACGACTTAGTGACTAAACAACCCCAGCAAGTGCAACCTCACCATTTAAAAAAATATATCATCAACTGGGTGGGAAAAAAAACTTAGCCGTTTGCTGGCGTGTTTGGGAATTGTCTGTTTTCTCACAGAGTGTTAACTTGTCCTGTGTTCCCCACGTGGCCCGTCCCCTGGAAGGGGGTTAGAAAGGCTTGCTGGATTGGGCAGTAGCATTACAGTCATGAAACCCTCCTAAGTGTTGAGCGATGACTTATATTAGGTGGCACACAGGGTTAGCTTGTCCACTGTAGACAGACTGAGAGTCACGCTAAATCCCGAGCCTGACCTTTCCATCACAGGATGAAACTCCCTTCCTTCCCGGGGAATCTGTCTAGTTCTAGGGTGGCAATGCCACCCTACAAATATCTCATTCCCAGGATCTTTTTTTCAGGGAGTTTTAAATTGTAAACTATTTTGAAATTTACAGAAAAATCCCAAAGCTGGTACAGACAGTTCCCATATACACTGCACCTCCTTCCTCACATTATTAACATCTTGCCTTCGTGGTGTACATTTCTCGTAATTAATGAACCAGTATAAATTCATTTCTGTTTAACGACAGTCCTCACATTATTGAGATTTCTTTCCTTTCCCCCCTAATGTCTTCCTTCTGTTCCAGGACCCCATCCAAATACCACATTACATCTCATCAGCACGTCTCCTTAGGGTTGCTTGGTTTTGATGACCTCGGCAGCTTTGAGGAGTCCCCATCGCATGTTTTATAGAGTGAGTCTCGATTTGAGTTTGTCTGCTGTTTTTCTTGCGATGAGACCGGTGTTACTGGGTTTTTAAGGGTGCAGATCACAAAGGTAATGTGAGATGTTTTTTGTCACATCATGTCAAGGCCTCGTGTCTATGGATGTTGACCTTGCTCACCGGCTTGATTAATATTTTAGGGGTCTCCACTGTAGTTGCTTTTGATTTATTTATTTGACAGGGCTGGCTTTTAATTGTGGCACGAGAGAGATTTCATTGCGTCTGGAGAACCGTTAGTTGCAGCATGTGGGATCTGTTTCACTGATCAACTCACTGACCCATGGCGCCCGCACTGAGAGTGTGGAGTCTCAGCCTCTGGATCACCAGGGAAATCTGTGATCAGTGTAAAAAAAGAGAAAAACAGAAGCTTCTATCCTCACTATCCTCTTCAGAAGAAAGTCACACTGAGGGACTTACTGTCTGCCACCTTGGCGATGGACAAAACATAAGGGATTTGAAAGGGAGATTCTGCATGGGAGAATGGTCCATTGTCACCTGTTTACCAAATATCTCATCTCCATGGACTGATGAATATTCACTTTAAAATATGGGTTGACAATCGCATAGTACTTCATTCACTGTGCCCGTTAGACTTTGGATGAATGTCTCGCCACCCCCTGATCCTTGCTTGACATGCGTGTATTACCGCGTCTTTATTTGGTTGAATCAGATCTTAGTTGCAGCACACAGAATCTTCGTAGCATGGTGTGGGCCCTTTCATTGTGGTGCACGGACTCTCTTGTTGCAGCACACGGACTTGGTCGTGATGGTGCTCGGGCTTAGTTGCCCAGAGGCATGTGAGATCTAGACCAGGGCTTGAACCCACGTCCTCCGTGTGGGGATTCCCGGGTAACTCAGACAGTAAAGAATCCACCTGCAATGTGGGAGACCTGGGTTCCATCCCTGGGTTGAGAAGATCCTCTGGAGGAGGGCATGGCAACCCACTCCAGTATTCTTGGGCTTCCCTTGTGGCTCAAATGGTTAAGAATCCACCTGCAATGCAGGAGGCCTGGGTTCCATCCCTGGGTTGGGAAGATTCGTTCCCTGGAGAAGGGAACGGCTACCCACTCCGGTCTCTTGCCTGGAGAATTCCATGGACAGACGAGCCTGGTGGGCTACAGTCCATGGGGTCGCAAAGAATCAGACACGACTGAGCAAGTTTTCACTTGACCTGTGCATTGCTAGGTCAATTCTTTATCACTGGACCACCAAGAAAGTCCCTTGACATATATATTTTTTGCTATAAATGTACAAAGTAGCTATCTGTTTTAAGTCTCTCGTTCCTTATGCCTTTATTAGCCCACACATATTTGCAAATAAGAGCTTTGCTTCCTTACCTGGGGTAACTCAGTGCCAGGGAGTCAGAACTGAGTCTTCACTGTAGCTCCTTAATCCCTAATTGTCAGAATGAGACGTTGGTGCGACAGTCCACAAATAATGTGTTGTTCAACTATGTTTTCAGTATGTAATGTACTGATCTATTCTGACATGGACATCACTGCATATTGTTTCAAATACCCCTTTCGAGATCTCTAGAAAGTAACTGTGCTTAGAAAATTAAACCCATTGCCTAGTCGGAATTGAGGCACTGATACTGGGAAAGACTGAAGGCAAGAGGAGAAGGGGACGACAGAGGATGAGATGGTTGGATGGCATCACCCCCTCTATGGACATGGGTTTGAGCGAGCTCTGGGAGACAGGGAAGTCTGGTGGGTTCAGAAGTCCCAGCTTGCCTGGCTGGAAACAGTTCTGCTGGTTCCAAAACCTCCAGTCTTAACAGGCAGGCTGTCCTGCACCCAAACACACCTTCCTTCTTTATCCCAATTTTCTCCTTCCCTCTTTAGTGGAACTGCTAACAGCAGTCTTTACAGCTCTTGCATGAGTCCCCACCGAGGCTCCATACCATAGTATTATACCCTTTGCTTCATGAAAGTGTTAGTTGCTCAGTTGTTTCCGACTCTTTGTGACCTCATGGACTGTAGCCCGCCAGCCTCCTCTGTCCATGGGATGCTCCAGCTAAGAATACTGGAGTGGGTTGCCATGTCCTCCTCCAGGGGATCTTCCCGACCCAGGGATCGAACCTGTGCCTCCTGCACTGTAGGCAGGAGTCTTTACCATCTGGGCCACCCAACTGGGTAAGCGTTAGGCTGCGCTCAGGTCTCCCCGTCCTTGTACCTGAACGTGTCTGTAGAAGGTTAACTGTCTGCTGAAACAACATCAACATTCCCCCCCAGCTCTCCCACAGCTTTTACCGCTTCAAAGTGAAAGAAGGTCAGGCCCACTCTTTGTCCTCCTGGGTCACCAGCATTTCCACTTCCCAGCCTTCACAGACACAGAAATTCACCCACAGTTGTGTATGCATCACCTTTTTCTCTAATGCCAACTAGTTTTTTTTTTTTAATATTTATTGATTGATCTGGCTGTATGAGGTCTTGGTTGCAGCAGGCCCGATCTCTCAGTTGTGGCACATGGGGACTAGCTTCCTGACCAGGGGTGGAACCTGGGACCTCTGCATTGGGAGCACAGAGTAACAGCCACTGGACCCAGAGGCAGGTCCCTCATGCCACCTGGTTTTGCACACTCAGCAGGGCTGCGTTGCTGCAAGCTGCCATGGCTACGGCTCTGCCCCCAGGCGCATGTCGTAATAGGCCGGGGGCAGTGGGCGTTCTTCCCCCAGGTCTTCGCAGTTGTCCTGTGTTTTGTGTGTCACTGTTGTTGAGTGGTTGAGTCCAGCTCTTTGAAAGCTGCACACCAGCTTTCCCTGTCCTTCACTACCTCCCAGACTTTGCTCAAACTCAAGTCCATGGAGTCGGTGATGCCATCCAATCATCTCATCCTCCGCCATCCCGTTCTCCTCCTGCCTTCAATTTTTCCCATCATCAGGGTCTTTTCCAGTGAGTCGGTTCTTCGCATCAAGTGGCCAAAGGATTGGAGCTTCAGCATCAGTCCTTCCGATGAACATTCGGAGCTAATGTCCTTTAGGATGGACTGCTTTCAACTCCTTGCAGCCCAAGGGCCTCTCAGGAGTCTTCTCCATGAGACAAGGAACAATATCATGTTCACCTGCAAGAGTCGTCGGCTAGGGTCAGTCAGTAGCTGCTGTGGGTGTGTGTGGGGAAGCTCGTGAGACCTTTGAGCTGGGCATATCTCTGGGAACACAGCTTCTCTGCACGGGAGAAAAGGGCCCAACGGGAGGGCAAAAATTGCTCAGTGGACTGTGTGCTGGGTTTAGCTGCCAGCAGCAGGGACTGCTCGCTCATTTCTGGTGCGTACGCTGCCCATCGCCGCAGTCTCTCTGGTTGCAGAGCTCCACCTCTAGGGCACACGGGCTTCAGAAGTTGGGACACTCACGCTTTGTTTCCTCACGACATGTGGTGTCTTCCTGCAGCAGAGATCACACCTCGGTCCCCATGCATTGGTAGGCGAATTGGAAACCTCTGGACCCACCAGGGGGATCTCAAACACAACGATCTTCTTTACCATTGCCACCGATCCTTTCCTTTCCCCCAAATTTCTTCCCACCATCCATTCCAGCTGATCATTCAGCTGATTTTTTTTTTTTTTATCTGAGATGCAAAGGGAATTACGTCCTTGCTTCCTAGCAACTGTACTCTTACTTGGATTTCACAGGACAGTTAGGTCCCCCTACATACACCGTAAAGGTACAGTGCAGGCTGGAATGAAGGTTAATTGATCGCTTTGAATTGCCGCCATACTCTTTTGGAACCACTTTTGATGGGGCTTCCATTTTGGCTCAGATGGTAAAGAGTCTATCTGCAGTTCAGGAGATCTGCATTTGATTCCTGGGTCAGAGAGAGCCCCAGGAGAAGGGCATGGCAACCCACTCCAGTATTGTTGCCTGGGAAACCCCATGGGCAGAGGAGCCTGGTGAGCTACAGTCCATGGGGGTCGCAAAAGAGTCGGACACAACTGAGTGACTGACACTTTTTTTTTTGACTGGAGACTGGCCTGGTGGTTAAGAAACCTAGGTACTTGAGAAACTCTGCCTTTATCAGCAGTGAATCTTTGAATTCAAGGAAGTCATCTGACTTTGCTGTCTGTTTGTCCTCTAGACCTCCACCCATACCTGGACCTCAGAATCTATGACAAGAGGGTTCACAGAGGTATATCTGAAGATCTTTTTAGATGCATATTCTCTTTCCCAGGCTCCCAATATTAGAGCGTCACAGAAAATAAGCTACAGAGCAAATGTAACATGTGCCAAAAAGACCCATCAGTCTGTGGCTGCCACGCCCATAAAATTGTTGCTCATTCCATTTAAAATCAGCACAAGTGTGGATAGATGTCGTTTTCAGAAAGGAGGAGACTTGTGAAATGCAAGCATTTCACTAATGGTGCGAGGATCACACAGAGGCAAAATCACAGCTAGTTTGATGCAGTGCCTACGTGTCAATATATGGCAAAAAAAAAAAAACACCACAATATTTTAAAGTAATTAGCCTCCAATTAAAATTTTAAATGAATACATAAATGAAAAAATTTTGGGGATGGTACATGGCCTGTAATGGGGATGTTGAAATCAGTTCCCCGCATGGTGGTGACGCATCATGTTTCCATTAGGAAATTTCTGAAATGTCACATCCATAATAAGTCTCCCTCGGTGCTATGCATGGTTGCTGACTGTACGTAACCACACTGGGAGAGGCTAGAGGTAGACCCGTAATGAGCAGGGTGATGGCAGAAGGTAATGTTCTGAGCAACCGTCTTCTAGGAACGTGATGGTGGCCCTGGAGAGTTCGCAGAATATTTCCCTTTAGACAAGCGAATCCTTTTCTCGGTAGTCACCAAAAAATACCCTTCTTCTCAGCCCTTTTTTCAGTGGATGCTGGTTCACTCCAATTTGCTGATTTGGATTCTCAGTGGTATTTATTATAAACCTGGGGGGATCTTACAGAGGCTTCAACAGAGATTCACGAGACCTGGAACTTGGTTTTTAATGATCAGTTTTTCCACATATTCTCCAGGGGAGTTTTTAGAACAGTATGAAACTTTAGGTTGCATAATTTGACAAAATGGCATTCATAAAAAATACATGATTCGAAGACAGTATTGTTGAACGAGAAGGGTTTATGTTTGTTTGTTTTTGTGGAAATTCTCAATTCTGTAGTAGAAGGAAGGAGTTCCCTCGTTTGCCGTATGTGCTTCTGGAGTTGTTTAATTTCCACTCAGTTTGTCCCCTGAGTCCATCTTGATTTTACATATTTGTCCACAGATGTCATCATGTGGTATGGGTGGTAATACCGACAGAGGAGAAAGTTGTATCATTTTGAACCAGTATTTTAGGCTCTAACACTTCTTAAGAATCTGAATTATTTGGCTTATTAAGTATATGCACCAGGGAATTTGGGCTTCCCTGGTGGCTCAGAGGTTAAAGTGCCTGCCTTCGATGCAGGAGACCCAGGTTCGATCCCTGGGTTGGGAAGATCCCCTGGAGAAGGAAATGGCAACCCACTCCAGTATTCTTGCCTGGAGAATCCCATGGACAGAGAAGCCTAGTAGGTTACAGTCCACTGGGTCGCAAAGAGTCGGCCACGACTGAGCGACTTCACCTCACCTCACCTCACCTCACCAGGGAATTTACTCCATGAGCATAAAGTCTTTGAATCATCTGCTGTTTCCTGAGTGGATTGTCACAAAAGTGAGGAAGCCAAATGCACAGCGATCATACCAGTATTTGTCTTTAGATGAGTGACTTAAGCCACATCTCGCGATGCTTGCCTGACGGCTCAAGTGGTAAAGAACCCACCTGCCAGTGCAGAAGATACAGGTTTGATCCCTGGGTCGGGAAGATCCCCTGGAGGAGGGTGTGGCAACCCACTCCAGTATCCTTGCCTGGAGAATGCATGGACAGAGGAGCCTGGCGGGCTACAGTCCAAGGGGTCGTAAAGAGTCAGACACAACTGAGCGGCTAACACTTTCACTTTCTTTCTTACGTACAAAGCTCTTTTTCCCAACTAAACAGCGAGAGCTATAATACAATATAGAATATAAATATAGACTATATAGGCAAGGCAACACGCTCCAGTATTCTTGCCTGGAGAATCCTGTGGACAGAGGAGCCTGGTGGGTTATGGTCCATGGGGTCGTAAAGAGTTGGACACGACTCTCTCTTTCTCTCATACTCACACACACACACACACACACACACACACACACACACACAACATAATTTGTCACAGATGCAGCAATCCTATAAGGGCGTTCGAATGGTCGCAGAAACAATTTCAACATCTGTGCTGCACACACTGTAATAATCTCCAGGGAATGAAGACACGCCAGAGCTGGGGAAACTGGCCACCCCAACCCAGATCCTGTAGCATCTAATATTAAACCTGTGCTCGGGCCACAGCGACTGTTTCCATAGAGCTGTCTTCATGCACCTGTGTGTGGACGCCATGTAACAAGTCCATTGTGCCTTCCTTGGTCTGTGTTGCCACAGTGCCTTATTTAAAGCAGTAATATCAAAGCACAAAAGCACCCTGAAAAGGAATTTCTTTTTCTTTTTGAACATTTTATTTGGTATTGGAGTGCAGCTGATTAACAAACAACACCTTACCAGTTTTAGGTGGACAGCAGAGGGACCTGGTCATACATAGACACGTATCCACTCTTTTTCAAACTCCTCTCCCATCCAGGAGGAATTTCATTCTTTTTATCTCTTTAGTATTAGTCACTCAGTCCTGTCCGACTCTTTGCAACTCCACGGACTGCAGCTCACCAGGCTCCTCTGTCCTCGGGATTCTCCAGGCGAGGATACTGGAGTGGGTTGCCATGCCTTCCTCCAGGGGGATCTTCCCAACCCAGGGATGGAACCTAGGCCTCCCTCATTGCAGGTGGATTCTTCACCATCTGAGCCACGAGGGAAGCCTTCGTATCTCTCTAAGAATGCTATAAATAATCCTTTTAATATTCTTTAGGGACACTTTTATTTCCTTGTTGTTTTTCAGTCGCTCACTCGTGTCCGACTCTCTGGAACCCTGTGGACTCTAGCCTGCCAGGCTCCTCCGTCCATGGGATTTTCCAGGCAAGAATACTGGAGTGGGCTGCCATTTCCTTCTCTGGGGCATCTTCCCGACCCAGGGGTCGAACTGACCTCTCCTGTGTCTCCTTCACTGCAGGCAGATTCTTTACCACTGAGCCATTTATTTCCCTAGTCTGCCCAATCCCATATTTTGGACTCCCTCTTTCTCTCCAAACCACCCCTTCTCTCACCCGTCCCCATTGCTTGCTATCCTCTTCTCTCAACTCACCAAATCTATTGAGGCAAAAGAGGAGAGGGAACAGTTTCATCAGAATGACACGGTGTCATCTGAGCTTGGTTTTAGTGGTGGTACATCCCTGTCCTGTGGGATAGGGGTTAAAATCTGCATTCCTGGGAAACTGGGAGACAAGATGAAAAGAGATGAGTGAAATGAGGCAAGAGGGCTTCCAAGGTGGCTCAGATGGTAAAGAATCTGCCTGCAGTGCAAGAGAGCTGGGTTTGATTCCTGGGTCAGGAAGATCCCCTGCAGCAGGGAATGAAAACCCACTCCAGTATTCTCGCCTGGAGAATCCCATGGACTGAGGAGCCTGGTGGGCTACAGTACACGGGGTCACACAGAGCCGGACACGACCGAGTGGCTAACACACAGTAACTCTCCAAGCAATCTGAATGGTGTCCATGAACAGACCAACACACCAGTGGAGGAAGTCCTGGATTTCAGCATCTTTAGTCCGGATATTATCAGCAGTTTTGTCCAGTGCAAGGGCAGGGGGCACAGTCTGAGACTTAGAAGGATCTCGAGTGCCTTCATGAACTGCGTCAGGGTTCAAATAGCTTCCTACCCACTGCAATCCGTAGAAGGATCTTGAGTGCCTTCATGAACTGCGTCAGGGTTCAAATAGCTTCCTACCCACTGCAATCTGTACCAGGTCAGAAGGTTCACTAGAGGAAGATGAAAGATGTGTTCAACATGAGTCAGCATGGCCTGAACCTCAGCATGGAAACTCTGCAGTCCACTGAAAAGTCCTTTTGACCACAAGGATCAATGTTGAGTGCAGGCCACCAGGGGCCAAGCAGCGATGCTGAGCAGAGGTGGTCCCGGGGTCACAGAGAGGAAGCTAGTCCAGAAGACTAAAGGTTAAACAGACAGAAATAGTGCCAAGTCAAGATGACCTCAGAAAACGAGAGTTATGCCTTCTTTCAAGGCAAGGTTCCTAGCAGGTCCGTGTTTGTAAATATCACCCACCAAAGTACATTTTTAGCTCAGTGTCACTCAGAGTTAGGATCAGAAAGATGGACCGTGTTGCACTCTGCAAACATTCTTTATTTCTAGCTCTCTGCAGAGAAGGTCATGTTTACCCTTGGTTGTCTGATAGAGGCTCCGTTTGACCACTGCCAGTCTCGCCTGCCACCAGCACATTGTGATCCAGAAAGTATTGAGAGACAGGAGGACTGAATTCACCTCACTTCCACGGTGAATGTTGGCCTTGTGAGATGTCACAGACTTGCCTCAGTTGGTGGCCGAAAGAGGACTTGAATAGAAGTTAGATAGTGGCTCTGTAGCAAGGAACAGAGAGACAAAGTTTTGTTACTTAATAAAATGAAGATAAACAAGGCTGAGTGCCAAAGAATTGATGCTTTTGAGCTGTGGTGTTGGGGAAGACTCTTGAGAGTCCCTTGGACTGCAAGGCGATCCAACCAGTCCATCCTAAAGCAGATCAACCCTGAGTGTTCATTGGCAGGACTAATGTTAAAGCTGAAACTCCAATCCTTTGGCCACCTGATGCAAAGAGCTGACTCACTGAAAAAGACCCTGGTGCTGGGAAAGATTGAGGGCAGGAGGAGAAGGGGATGACAGAGGATGAGATGGTTGGATGGCATCACTGACTCAATGGGCTTGAGTTTGAGCAAGCTCTGAGTGTTGGTGATGGACAAAGAGGCCTGGCGTGCTGTAGTCCATGGGGTTGCAAAGAGCTGGACAGGACTTAGCAATGTGGATATAACAAGATATAAAGTGACTTCAAAAATAGGACCTCACGGTCCATCCTAGAGAACAGTATTCAGAATGAAATGCAAGCTCTGAGTGTTGGTGATGACAAAGAGGCCTGGCGTGCTGTAGTCCATGGGGTTGCAAAGAGCTGGACAGGACTTAGCAATGTGGATATAACAAGATATAAAGTGACTTCAAAAATAGGACCTCACGGTCCATCCTAGAGAACAGTATTCAGAATGAAACATGTATGACCAGGTTACAGTCTGTGCAGGTGGGAAGACACCTGGAAGACTCAGCCCCTCACTGGGATGGGGACCTAGACACAGGTGAACACGTTTCAGAGAGACTGCTTCCATCGTGGGTTGGAGTAAGCTAACGGCAGTGATATTGAAGAATCTGAGAAACTTGACCTTCGAGAAGAAACAGCATATGATGGCTTGATGCCATATATGAAGAAGCACCGTGGGAACTACACAGCTTAGTGAGGTGGACAATACCAAGCAGGCGTCCAGGTAAAGGAAGGAAAAGAGATGAGTCTGGGGTCCCCACGACCACACTAGGTTCACAGGTCCACGAGAAGAGCTCACAGGACTCAGGAGTTGCCATGCTCGTGGTTACTGTTTAAGACAAAGAGCAAAATCAGCAGAGGGGGGAAATGTGTGGGGCCAAGTCCCGGGGACCCCAGGCTCATGTTTCCAGTGGGGGGCTTGTCCTAGGGGCAGCGTGGGGTGCGCTCTGTTCTTCTAGCCTTGAGTTGCCATCCCCTGAGCGCTGGTGTCTGCCAGGAAATCCTGCTCGAGTCTTGGAACCTGGTGTTTTCATCAGGAGCCGGTCCCGTAGGTTCCTGAAGCCCGTGTGTCTGGGTGTGGTTTTGAAACCTCCTTAGCCAGAGAGCAGATATTTGCTGCAAATCACGGGAGCTACCAAAACGGGGGGGATTCTGGAAATAGGCAACCCAGCTCCGCTGGCTTAGCCATTTCCTGTGCTGAGGATCAGGCTGGTGAGTCCTCGACAAGGTCTCATTGTATAAACAGTGAGTCTCCTTTTTGTCGTTCTTGTTCGGGCGCTCAGTCGTGTCCGACTCTTTGCGACCCCACGGACTGCAGCACGCCAGGCCTCCCTGTCCATCACCATCTCCCGGAGTTTACTCAAGCTCATGCCCATCGAGCTGGTGATGTCATCCCACCATCTCATCCCCCGTCGTCCCCTTCTCCCGCCTTCCATCTTTCCGAGCATCAGGGACTTCCTTAACCACCCCGTTTCCCCTTGGCAAGCACCAGTCTTTTCTCCATGTCCCAAATTCTGATAAACTTCTTTTTTTCAATGTAGGGGTTAATTCTTCCTAGGATTTCTTTCTTTTTGGCTGTGCTGGGTCTTGGCTGCTAGCCGTGGACTCCTCTCTAGCTGCAGCGTGTGGGCTTTTCGCTGCAGTGGCGTCTCTTGTTTTGGAACACAGGCTTTAGGCTGTGTGGGCTCAGTACCTGCTACTCCCAGGCTCTAGAGTTTGAACCCAGTACCTGTGACGTATGTGCTTGGCGACTCCTAGGCATGTGGAATCTTCCTGGATTAGGGATCGAACTTGTGTTCCCTGCATTGGCAGGTGGATTCTGAATCCCTGGACCTCTAGGGAAGCCCTGATAAACTCTATTCATTTAAACCACTTGCATTGATCTGAGCTTAACTTAAGAACCGCAGTGTACCTCGAAAGGAATAACTCCGTATGGTTCGACCAGGGATCGAACCCAGCTCTCCTGCATTGCAGGCGGATTCTTTCATGTCTGAACCACCCAGGAAGCCCCGTAACAACATGTACCCAGCAAAACCAGTGGGATGACATAGATGCTTTGTGAACATTAGTTTCCTTCTCTTCTGGGTTGGGGAAGATTGGACATCTCATTAGTCATGAGAGTTAAGTCCTATTTCTCTATTTGGCAGCCGTTTTTAAGCTTCACAGTGCACAAAAATGAACTGTGGATATGGATAATATACAGATTAGGATGGTTTTGGAGGTGGGGTGGGCCTGAGATTCTGAATGTTGACTCAGCTTAGGGATGGGGTGATGTTAGTGCTACAGGGCCTTGGACACTGGGTCCAATAAGAGGCTCTAACACCCTAGAGTCTTTCCAGCTGTAGCAGGGTTATGTCCTGGAGAAAAAAGGCAGGTTGTCTATTCATTGTAGGCTCTCCTCATTTTCACCCTCAACCACCCTCTTCCTTCCCATCCACTCCTCAGTCTGGCGGAGCCTCCGCAGAAGAGAAGGAATACTAATACTCACATAACATCTACTCCATCCCCATCGGTTTGCTGGGTGCCTTTTATAAACCACACCAGTTATTCTTTTCAGGTTTCACTAAGGTATTTTATGTAGACCTCAACTGAAAGTGAGTAATTCACTTAATACGGTATGGAACAGTTCTTTGCAAATATCCCTTATCAAGGAGTTACCTGGCTTTCCAGTTAAAAGTGTCCATTCTGAGTCCCCACTGCACACTGGTTTGGCTGTGACCTGACACTCAGGAATTCCAGGTTTTGTATTTTTCTTTTTTATTTAATTAATTTGGCTTTTGATTGAAGGATAATTGCTTTACAGACTTTTGTTGTCTGTGAAACTTCACCACGAATCAGCCATAGATACACATGTATCCCCTCCTTTTTGTACCTCCCTCCCACCCCTGATAGCTCAGCTGGTAAAGAATCCACCTGCAATGCAGGAGACCCAGGTTTGATTCCTGGGTTGGGGAAGATCTGCTGGAGAAGGGCAAGACTACCCACTCCAGTATTCTTGGGCTTCCCTGGTGGCTCAGCTGGTAAAGAACCCGCCTGCAATGCGGGAGACCTGGGTTCCATCCCTGGGTCGGGAAGATCCCCTGGAGAAGGGCACAGCAACCCACTGTAATATTCCAGCCTGGAGAATCCCATGGACAGAGGAGCCTGGTGGGCTACAGTCCATGGGGTCACAAAGGGTCAGACATGACTGAAGTGACTTAGCACACACATGCGAAGGACGGAAGGGAGCGGGTAGAGGTTGTTTAGAAGATGTGATTGACCAGCAGGCACCCGGTTTTGACCAGCAGGCACCCGGTTTTGAATGGCTGAGATTGTGTATTTGTCGGGGTGACGTTGGGGGACTTGATGGAATTTGGGGATTCTCCTAAGCCACTCCTCAGTGCAGCCTCTGGAAGGACCCACTTGTGAACTTCGTCAAAAGGGGCGTGGGGGAAATTCCCAGCGCTTAAGCCACCCGCTTCCACGGCAGGGGGCCCAGGTCTGATTCCTGCTCAGAAAACTAAGTTCCTGCATGCCAGAAAGGGTGGCTGAAGAAAACAATGGCAAAACAAATTATTTTTTCAAAAGAAGCAATGAGGTCTCCTCGTCAGGTTTGTGTTTCGTGGCCTTGTCAGTTGCAACAGCAATGCCAGTGCTTCCTCGAAGGAGGATTTCTTTTCACTTCTTTTATATTTGAATTGGAGTGTAGTTGCTTAACAGTCTTGTGTGGGTTCCTGCTGTAGGACAGTGTGAATCAGCTCTAAGCATACACACGTCCCCTGTCTTGAGCCCCGCTTCCACCCACGATCCCACCCTCTCAGTCACCACAGAGCACCGAGCTAAGCTCCCTGTATATAGCAGCTTCCCACTAACGCTCTAGCTTACACTTGGCACTGTATATGCGTCAATGTGCTGTCTCAGGCCCTGCCCCCGTGCCTCCCACCCTGAGTCCACAGGCCCGTTCTCTACAGCTGAGTCTCTGTTCCTGCCCGGGACCAAATGGGACCTAATTAAACTTAAAAGCTTTTTGCACAGCAAAGGCAACCATAAACAAGACGAAAAGACAGCTCTGAGCATGGGAAAAATAATGGCAAACAAAGAACTGGACAAAGGATAGCTATCCTAAATATTCAAACAGCTCGTGCAGGTCAATTAAAGAAAAACACACAAAACCCAACCCAATAAAGCAAACCGGTGTAAGTAGGATTTGATTCTCACAGAGCTCAAAGGGGATGCCCAGGTAACATTCGAGATTCGCTCTCTTCTACCTGAATTGAGTTGGGAGTTTCTCAATCCTCCCTGCTTGTCTTACTCTTCAAAAATGATCCAGAGAGGTTTTAACTGTGAACTTGAGGTGAGAAAGATGGAAGGCAGGAGAAGGGGGTGACAGATGTTGAGATTTTTGGATGGCGTCACCGACTCGATGGAGTTAGAGTAAACTCCAGGAGTTGGTGATGGACACGGAGGCCTGGCGTGCTGCAGTCTATGGGGGTTGCAAAGAGTCAGACACCCCTGAATGACTGAACTGACTGCAGGGAGAAAGAAAGCCTGGCTCCATGACCACGTGGGCCTTCTCCTGACTGTGATCTAGGCCAACCAGCACGATGAAGATGAGGAAGCACTTCTCAAGGCACGCAAACCTGAGTAGAAAACACCTGTCTGGATGTCTGGTCTCAGGGACCTGGCCCACGCTCCCGGGGACACCTGGGTCTTGCATCCTGAAATGGAAGGGACCTTACACCCTCATCATAGCCCTGCCTTTGCTCAGGTGGTCGAGGAGACTGAGATAGGAAAGGTTTGATGGTGACATCGGGGATAGCATTAAGCCTGCAAACCCTGCTCCTCGTTTCCCAGATGATGGCGATGGTCAGGGCGCCACCTGCTCCCCTCCAGCTGGGAGCCCGTGAGCTGCTTCCAAACCTGTCCGCCCTGCAGGGAGCTGACTCGAGGGTCGATAACACGCATTCGTATTGACTGAGGGAAAAGTCAGGCTGCCGGAAGGGTCGATGCTTAGCGATCTTTCCCTTGATGTATTTATTAATAATGTAGGCTGTGGGGGGAAATAGGCTGCCTTCTGGAATGGAGGTTAGATGCAGCATGTCATACCTTGGCAAGAACAGTGATTAAAACCAGGAGTCAGAATGTTAGGTGATGACATTAAAGTCGTGCAATTGATACATTTTTGCTGTTCGGTAGCTCAGTCATGTCTGACTCTTTGTGACCCCATGGACTGCAGCACACCTGGTTTCCCTGTCCTTCACTATCTCCTGGAGCTTGCTCAAACTCAGGTCCATTGAGTGAGTGATGCCATTCAACCATCTCCTCCTCTGAAGTCCCCTTCTCCTCCTGCCCTCAATCTTTCCCAGCATCAGGGTCTTTTCCAATGAGACAGTTCTTCGCATCAGGTGGCCAAAGGGTTGGAGTTTCGGTTTGAGCATCAGTCCTTCCAACGAATATTCAGGACTGATTTCCTTCAGAATGGACTGGTTGGATCTCCTTGCAGTCCAAGGGACTCTCAAGAGTCTTCTCCAACACCACAGTTTCAAAGCATCAATTCTTTGGCGCTCAGCTTTCTTTATGGTCCAACTCTCATATCCGTACATGATGCACTTTAGGTAGGAAGTAAATTGAAATGTAATTATTATGCGTTACCTAATATGAGCTGTAAGTTAACTACCTATAAAAGCTAGTTTTGCTTTTTATTGTGTTACTTGTTTAGTGGTTGATTTCTAGTGGTGGTTTTCCAAAAATTTTTATTAACGTATAGTTGATTTATAATGTGTTCATTGCTACTGTCCAGCAAAGGACTCAGATATACATATATATTACTTTTCATATTATTTTCCATTATGGTTTATCACAGGCTATTGAATATGTCTTTTTTGTTTTCTACAGTAGATCCTTGTCATTCATCCATTCTATGTATAATGGTTTTGCATCCATTAATCGCAAACTTCCAATCCATCTCCCCCATACCTCTCCCCTTTGGCAACTACAAGTCTCTATGTCTGTGAGTCTGTCTTATAGATAAACTCATTTGTATTTTATTTTAGATTCTACATAGAAGTGATTTCGTGTGGAATTGGTCTTTCTCTTTCTGACTTACTTGACTCAGTACGATCATCTCTTGGTCCATCCATGTTGTGGCAGATGGCATTCTTTCATTCTTTGTTATGGCCGACTGATACTATTGTATACGCATACCATAATTTCTTTACCCACTTATCTGTCAGTGGACTTTTCAGCTGTTTCCATGACTTGGCTATCGTGAACAGTGCTGCAGAGAACACTGGGGTGCGTGTAAAATTTCGAGTGAAAGTTTTGTCTGGGTATTCACCCACCAGTGAGATTGCAGGCTCATATGGTAGCCTTATTTTTTAAGGATTTTTTGGGAACCTCTATACTGTTTTCCATAGTGGTTGCATATGGTGGTAATGTTTTCGTTGTCTTGAAAAATGATGCCGAACATCTTCTGTCCAAATGACATTTCCTCCTGAAGTAGTCATCATTTAAGGCCACTTACTTATTCCATTGTATGGACAGAGGAGCCTGGCAGGCTGCAGTCCATGGAGACTCAAAGAGTCAGGCTCAACTGACAGGCTGACACACACACACTTATTCCAGTGATGTTCACGCTACTTAAAATATTCTGTTAAAGGCCTGTCTCACAGCCAAAGACATTGTCTTTACATATACTTCTGAACAGTGGACTTTTCCATGGACCTAGGTTGGTGTTTGTGAACACAGACAGCTAGTGGAGGCTGTTCATATTCGAGGATCCATTACACACATGTTCGCCTTCTGAAGCAAAGAAGAGGAAAAGGGGAGGTTAGGGAAAGGCTGCCCACTCCAGTATTCTGGGCTGGAGAATTCCATGGACTGGATAATCCATGTGGTTGCAAAGAGTCGGCTACGACTGAGCGACTAACATACACACACACGGAGAAACATATATATTTATATGGATGGGGTTCCCTTTTGGTTCAAGTGGTAAAGAATCTGCCTGCAATGTAGAAGACCCAGATTCAGTCCCTGGGTCAGGAATATTCCCTGACTAGCCTGGCAGGCTATACGGTCCATGGCGTTGCAAAAGTTGGACATCACTTAGCAACACACACACACATTGAGAATCTATTGCTTGCGATTTTCTGTAAGATGTTACAGGAAAACTTGAAATAAACTTTTTGGCCAACCCAGTATAATTCACTAATTTTTAGGTGCATTTCACACAGTTGTTTTTTTTTTTAATGTAGGTGGACTTGATGTCATTCAAAAATACAAATGACAGAGCAAAATATTAAGACGAAAATTCCTATTTTAGGCTGGTGGAAGGGCAATACTGTGAGACAGAGGAGCCATCACAAGCTTCTGCCGAGGCCTCCTCTTTCGCTTCGCTGCCGTCTATTGGCCAGGGTTCCTTGGGGCTTATTTTATCTGGCCTCTCCCTCCCTTGGACTGCAAGGACATCCAACCAGTCCATCCTAAAGGAAATCAGCCCTGAATATTCATTGGAAGGAGTGATGCTGAAGCTGAAAATCCAGTACTTTGGCCACCCATTGGAAAAGACCCTGATGCTGGGAAAGATTGAGGACAGGAGGAGAAGGGGACGACAGAGGATGAGATGGTTGGATGGCATCACCGACTCGATGGATGTGAGGTTCAGCAAACTCCAGGAGATGGTGAAGAACAGGGAAGCCTGGCGTGCTGCAGTCTGTGGGGTCACCAAGAGTCAGACACGACTGAGCGACTGAAAGACAACTTCCCTCTCTCAGAGTCTGCACTTGGCTTCCTCCACGTCAGATGCTGTCTGAATTCCCTTCCTAGGGTGGAAGCTCAAGGGTGCTTGGTGTGTGTTCTCCAGACCTCTCTTCACATCTCCACCCCCCCCCCCATTCTCTTGGTCACAGCCCATCACGGTTTTGGCTCCAGTTCAGCTGCGTGGAAGCAGACACTGTCTTTCTGGGAGGAGTGGTATCTGGGACGCTGGTGCGGGGACCTCATTAGGATGGCAGCTGGCAGCATCTCTCCCCGCACTGCCTCTGGGAGCGGACGTGAGCCGCATCTTCATTCTGCAGACTCCTGTCAGAAGCCCTCACGTGGCCCCTTTCATTACAGTGGTTTCCATCTCCTGGGAAACTAAATCTGCCAGGAGGGCAATGTAAAGAAAGAGCTACAGAAAGCATTCCTTGTACAATTTTTTTTTTTTTAATAGCACCTTGACAGGTCTTGGCACCCTGCAGGTAAATCTCTTTATTGCATTGCTCATTGACTTTTGCTTACTTAGTTAAGGGTAGCTCATAAGTAATGCATGTGTGGGGTACAAAATTCAAAGATACACAGGGGCGAGCAGCGTACAGCAAGTCTCTGCTCTACTGCTCCCCTCTGCCACCAGTTCCACCCCCAGAATCAACCGTGTTGCTCAATTTGTGCAAGATTTCCATGCACCCAATTTGATCCCGTTCAAATCAAAATGCTCAGGACTAACTGAGGAGAAACCCACAGGGACAGGGTCAGGGTGATATTTTTGGGGGAGTCAGCAATTGACTGTCCCACTGTGCACTGCATCCAAGATTAGAAGCAGAGATGGCAGGCGGAGAATGAAGAAAACGGTAGATTAAGTAGAGATGAAAATCCCGGGAACCCCACTACAATCCGTCTTTGTCAGCTGCAAAGCTGCACACCCCTCCCGAGGGCGACAGTGCGGAGGAAGATAAATTATCAGCCGGGTCTCCCGACGCATTTGCAGAAGCTGCTTTTTAAAGGACATGTAAAATATTAATGGGGTCTGCAGGTTTATTTAGCTGACATGTAATACTCATGCATTGTACCACGATTAGTACCACACTGCAGAGGGACTATTTTGATACAAGAAGTTTGAGGAAATAGACTTGAGCTTATTGAGATGTAGGAGAAAAAGTGAAATGTATAGAGGATTCGTGATTTGCTTCAGAAGCATATTTGAGGCAAAAGCTAAGCGGCGGTGGGTTAAAAAGTCATAGACGAAAGGGGGAGAAAGTCCTGGACAAGTCCATTAGTAAATCTGCCTGTGAAGAACTAGCAAGAACTGGCTGGAGCCAGGCTTCCCAGGTGGCTCCATTGTAAAGAATCCATCTGCCAGTGGAAGAGATGTGTGTTTGATCCCTGGGTTGGGAAGATCTCCTGGAGTAGAAAATGGCAACCCACTCCAGTATTCTTGCCTGGAAAATTCCATGGACAGAGGAGCCGGGCAGCTGACACTCCATGTGACTGCAAAAGAGTCGGACGCGACTGAGCCACTACTTCAGTCACACAAGAGTGCACTAATCGCACAAGAACAATGTGATCACAGCAGTGACTTTCTTTTTATAGGAAAGATTTGAACATCCGCCTTCCTATCGCTACGAGCCAGCCTGGTATGGCAATAGAGCAGGCTTCCTGGAGAGTCACAAACACCCCACCCCATCTTCTGTAGACACCCCACCTTCCACAACCATAGAGACACCTCAGTCCCGCGTGAGCTGGGTCCCGGGTGACTGATGGAATTGAGCAGATCCATCCTGCCCTAATGTACGCCACCTCATCTCATCACCATAGCAATCCAGGCATGTCCTGGGTAGCTGTTTGGTACCGCAAGCTGAACACACTGAGGTCTAGGGAGCGTGGCTGGGTTTTTGCAGGCCACCGAGGTCGTAAAGGGCCAGGCTGATTTTAGTCCTCAAGCAGCATGGTTATAGACGCCTATAAGCTGCCCCACCCCCACCTCTGAAAGTCACACAACAGAAGGTCAGGAACTAGGTGAAGACGTGGAGAGGGGTTTGACCGTACAGTCCAGTCTTGTGAGCATGGCGTGCGTGAGCGCAGAGATGATGTCTGCAGTGTTTTGTGACTGCAATTGCCTCCATTGACACACTTCACTGTAAACGCAACCTTCTGTATTTGGGGCCCTGGCACGGGCAATGTGGACAGTTCCCCGACCAGGGATGGAACCCTTGCCCCACACTGTGGGGGTGTGGAGTCTTCACCGCTGGACCACCAGAGCCATGCTAAACACCCCCTTCTAGTCTTCTTTTGCAGCTCTGAAGACTCCAGAGATTAAGCGGCTTGAGGACCAACTCGAGCTAAGACAGACTTATCCAGTCTCTGGTCCCCGAAAAGGCTCAACCCGGAGAAACCTGTTCTCTTCAATACCAGATGCAAGTCTGCAGCTGAGAGGGAGAGGGTCGGGTCAAGGTGGCGATGACATTTGGTATGTATCAAGCTGGCCAGGCTGCAGTGCCCAGATGTTTGGTCAAACACAAGTGAAGGTGTTGCTGTGAGGGTATCCTGTAGATGTGGGGAGCATGGACCATCAGCTGACTTCAAGAAGGCTTCCCTCTGCAATGAGTGTGGACCTCATCCCATCCCTTGAAGACCGTGAAAGGAAACACTAAGCTTCCCCAGAATAAAAGGCATTCAGTCTCACATCTGTAACACAGAAACCCTGAGTTTCCAGCCAGCCTAACGTCATGCTTGCCAGAACCTCAGTCATACAGTGTCTCAAGAGTAAATCTCAGTATATGGATGGTTGGGTAGGTAGATAGATAGACCTCTAGACTTGTATGGTATGTCTCTCTCTGCCAACCTGTCTGTCATCTTTGGACCTTTGACATCTTTCTCTCTCTCTACCTGTTTATCATCCATCCATCCATCATCTACCTATTCAGCAATCCATCATCTGTGCAGCTATCTGTTCTTTTACCTATATTGATCTGCCTACCTACCTACCTACCTTTGTCATCTATCATCCACCCATCCATCATCCACCTATCTATCCATCTATGCTCTTATCCATATCTATTTATATCTATTATGTATCATGTGTCTATCTTACTGATTTCGTTTCTCTGGAAAATCTTGACTGGTCCATTGCGAAGAGGTAGCTCTTGGTTGAGTATTCTTCCTGTTCGTCATCATGTATTTCTTTTTCCTCTCCAGGTCTGTTTGCTTTCTTATCTAACGCTTCACCGGCAACCCTGTTCTTTTCATTATTTCGACACACGTGTCCTCTAGAACGTCCCCATGAAGACTCACAATTTACCTGCCACTTTAATGTGTTAATTAAGGAGCTTGAAGATGAACACACACTTTGGCTCTAATGGATTCTGATGAATCGTGTCCAGTGAAATTAATTAATTATGTAGTTACTATCGCAACATGTTCTCTGTACCTATCAATCTGCTACCTGCCTTGTAAGCTGTAGCCAGGCATGAATGCTGATAGAGTTGCCTTGTTTACAATAATGACACCCAAATGCTGTTCTAGTCACAATTTCATTTGTGCTTTCAGATTACAAACCAGTCTGTTAAATTAAAAAGTTAACTTCTACAAAAGCAATATGGCTCTCTCATTTTATCAAAGGTCACTCAATACAATTTAATAGAGGTTCAGTGCCAGAAAAAAAAAATCTGTTTATACAAACATAGCTCCGGCAATTTATAATTTGAAAGCAAAAGCAATCACCTTTTAATCTCTACAAACATCTCACATTATTTGTATGCAATATCCCCTAAGAAAATCTTTACCTTTTTTTCCTCCTGTTCCAGTTAGTGTGTGCACTTTAAGTATTAAGTGGAAAAACAGATCCTGAGGGGAGAAAAGATCATATATAAGAAGATAGGTGAATAGTTAATAATAAAAGTAGAAAATATTTTATGAAATAAAGTAAATTTCATTCTTTCCTAAAATGTGCTTTTTCTTTAAAAATCTGTTCTGTAAATTATTATTATTGGCTCCTTGCATGGCTTAAATTTTCTCTGATGCCTTTGCAATGATACTGCTCTGCAGAGACACCTGAATTAATGTCAGATCTAGAGATCACATGAGTTTGTAGTCATAGCAACGGACAGCACAGGTAATGGTTCTGATTTTATATAGATTCATGAGCCTTTAAAACTAGGCCTTTTTCATTTTAAGAGGGAAAAAAAAGTGAAAAGAACCATCTCTACCCTTAAGAATGAGGTATACTGAAAATTTTCACTCATTACAGTCATGTGCAGAAAGGATTGCTCGAAAGTTAAAGTGAGTCAGACGCTGTGAAGAAAATGTAGATTCTATCTTGAAAATGTCAGGAGTGTGTAAACTCTGCATTGAAATAGGAAATCCATAGGCCTGACTATTTCATGTGAGTAGAAAGAGTCATCTAAATTATATGACCATTTGAAGGTCTATACGTGTTTATGACTTCAAGGCTTTGCACAGTTTATGAAGGAGAGCTTTGTGTGCAAAGATAACATGTTGCCCAGTGACGTCCAAGTCTTTATGAAGTCTCGGTTAGTCAGGTCAGCAGTAATTAGATATGACTGTGTGAAGGGGATAACCTTAATTAACGAGTGCAGCTTAACCTGGCATTTGCAGAAGTGGCTTTTCGTCAGGTGTGGAACCTGGGTGAACACCCAATTTTCCTCTCCCTATACTACCAGTTTCTGATACATGGGAAACTTCCAGTAGGATACATGGAAATTACGAGGAGCTGATGTGAACTTTTTACTTTTTATTTCTGTAGCTATTTCTGTCCATGCATTGTCTTCATTGCTGGGTGCCGGCTTTCTCTAGTTGTAGCAGCTGGGGGTCACTCTGGAGTTAGGGTGTGCAAGCCTCTCATTGCAACGTGAGATGAAGGTCTGAAGGCATATATTACGGCGCACATTTCCCCCAGGAAATATTTTAAGACAAAACTGTTAGCATCATCAGTACACTCGATTCTTGCTGTGACCACGTCATTTTCCTCCTTAAAAACTGCCAAGCAATTTCCCTAACGAAAGGAAACAGTCTGAAAAGGCTGCTCGCTGCAGGATTCCAACGCTACGATGTTCTGAAAAAGCAAAACAACAGAGACAGTTAAAATATACAGAGGTTGCCGGGAACTGGAGACGGGCACGAATAGGGAGCACAGAACCTTTCAGGGCAGCGGAACTCCTCTGTAAGACGCTATAAAGACTATTTGCTGTTGGCCGTTGTTTCGTCGCTCAGTCGTGTCTGACTCTTTGCGACCCCATGGACTGTAGCCCACCAGGCTCCTCTGTCCGTGAGACTTTCCAGGGAAGAACACTGGAGTGGGTCGCCATTTCCTCCTCCAGGGGAATCTTCCCAACCCAGGAATCAAACCCTTGAACTCACATCTCCTGCTTGGCAGGCAGATTCTTGACCACTGGGCCGCCTGGGAGCCCAGGTATCATTATACACACAGCCACATCCACAGAGTGTTCGACATCAAGAGTGAATCCTAACGTCGTATGTGGACTTCAGGTCATCATCCTGAGTCAGTGTGGGTTCACCCTTGGTTTAAAAGGCAAAGCACCGTTCTGGAGAGTGATGTGGGCGACGGGGGAGGAAGGGCATGCACAGAGGTGGCGGATGTGTGGGACTCTCTTTCCTTCCTTCTTAATTTTGTTGCAAACTTGTTCTTTAAAACTGTCCCGAAAAAAAGAACAGGCATTCAGTTCTTGCTCATTGTCCTGTGTATGCGTGCAAGGTCAGTCGCTCCATTGTGTCCAACTCTTTGCAACCCTGTAGACTGCAGCCCTCCAGGCTCCTCTGTCCATGGGATTCTGCAGGCAAGAACTCTGGCGTGGGTTGCCATACCTTCTCCAGTTCTGTGTGTGCCGAGGACAAGTCTCAGTTCCTCTAGCCCTGGGTCTTCTCAAAGCAAACGGACAGGGGACCTCGCTCAGGCCTCTGTGAACAATCCACGGCGTCTCCCTCTTTCTGCCTCCTTAGTCACGATCTCAGACCTGCTGAGACGATGCTCCAGGTTGGTTGCACCTTCCCTGCAGGGAGATCTAAAGGTCTGTGTGCGTTTCCTCTCTGTGCATGAATGTCTCCCCTATTCTATGGATTCAGTTACCCTCAGGCACCTGGGGTCCACAAATATTACAGAGAAGATTCCAAAAATATAGAAGTTTTAAATTCCGTAAAGGAAACCTGAGTCGATCTCTGTGTCGCAAATATCCCCTGGAGAAGGGAAATGCTACCCACTCCACTATTCTGGCCTGGAGAATTCCATGGACTGCATAGTCCACGGGGTTGCAAAGAGTCAGACACGACTGAGCGACTGGCACGTTCACGTTCATTTTCTTAAGGAGCATGAGGAAGTCTCGTGGGGTCTTGCTCAGCCCCACCGGGAACACGAATGCTCCCCTTGTTCGATGTGTCTGGTGCGTTAGTCCCTCAGTAGCCACTGTGGAGATTGTGGTCAAGTGACACGCCTTTCCCAAGGCAACCTGGTAGGAATTTGGAGATTTTTCTCTTAGGTCATAATCTTACGATCCTTCCAACTGTGATGTCCCATATTAAAACTTCACCGTGAAAATCAAATTAAGTGCATCTCAGCTGGGGACTTGGGGAATGGCTTTTCCTGGACGAAGAAAACCCCACCCCTCTGTCTTTGGCTGGTCATGTGGATTGAGGGACGCAAGAGTTTGCATGAAGCATGTGAGCAGTGCCTGGGAAAAAGCCTCGGGAATAGAGAGAGGTCCTATGGTGCAAAAACACCCTTTTCCCAACGGATGCATCACAGCCTCATTTTATCAGGATACTGCTTCTGTTGTTGTCATAAGAAACAGTGTTTAGTGGTGGGGAGTCCTGGATTAAATTCATCCCGGAAAGTTTTATGATTCTCTATTTATTTGGATATGCTTTCAAAATTTTTTTGGTTTAGTTATTTATTTTTTGGCTGCATGGGTGTTGGCTGCTGTACAGAGGCTCTCTCTAGTTGCAGTGAGTGGGGACTACTTTCTAGCTGTGGTGCGTGGCCTTCTCTTCCCGGGGGCTTCTCTTGTGAAACACGAGCTCTGGAACTTGGACTCAGTAGTCCTGCTCCACGGCATACAGGATCCGGCTTCGCTGGTGGCATAGATGATAAAAGGATCTGCCTTCCATGCTGGAGACCCGGGTTTGATCCCTGGGTCGGGAAGATCCCCTGGAGGAGGGCATGGCAACCCACCCCAGTACTCTTGCCTGGAGAGTCCCATGGACCGAGCCTGGCGGGCTACAGTCCATGGAGTCACCAAGAATGGAACAGGACTGAGGACACGGCACAGCCCAGTGGCTGATAGAGTGAGCCGCTGGCCACCTCTTAGGCCAGCATTGTTGGCTACCCAGGAAATCAACAGGGAACGTGTAAAAAGCTTATCACCAGATTCCGATTTCATGGGTCTGCAGACCCACGGGGATTTCTGGAACGCTCCCCAGGTTGTTCTAAGTGTGAAGTCAAGGCTGAGGACCTCGGACCAAATTGGGTTATCTGGTCGCTTTGCAATCATGCTGAGGACTCTTGAGCTGATTCCAGGGGCAGGTGAGACTTGGGTGGAGACTCACAGTGATGGGGAAATGGGTCAAGAGTGTGCTCAGCACTTGGAAGCACCCAGAAGTGAAAACGTACAACCACGCGTGGGTTTTAGGAAGACGTGAGGTTTTGATGCTTGCTGTGGGTGGTAAGTAAAAACGATCCTGCATACAAGGCAGCAGAGGAGACCCGGACCTAAAGAACGGACTTTTGGACTCAGTTTGAGAAGGCGAGGCTGGGATGATTTGAGAGAATGGCACTGAAACATGTAGGGTGCTCTGTGAAAAATACATGACCAGGGGAGTGTGGGGTATGAAGCAGGGCACCCAGAGCTGGTGCGCTGGGACAACCTGCAGGGTTGGGGTGAGGAGGGGCGTTCAAGATGAAGGTGACTTGCGTATACCTCGGGCCAATTCATATTGATGCCTGGCAAAAGCCCTCACAACGTTGTAAAGTCATTATCCTCCAATTAAAGTAAATGAACACATTTTTTTAAAGACAGAGACACTTCAGTTCAGTTCAGTTGCTCAGTTGTGTCAGACTCTCTGCGACCCCATGAATCACAGCACGCCAGGCCTCCCTGTCCATCACCAACTCCCGGAGCTCACTCAGACTCACGTCCATTGAGTCGGTGATGCCATCCAGCCATCTCATCCTCTGTCGTCCCCTTCTCCTCCTGCCCCCAATCCTTCCCAGCATCAGAGTCTTTTCCCATGAGTCAACTCTTCACATGAGGTGGCCAAAGTACTGGAGTTTCAGCTTTAACATCATTCCTTCCAAAGAAATTCCAGGGCTGATCTCCTTCAGAATGGACTGGGTGGATCTCCTTGCAGTCCAAGGGACTCTCAAGAGTCTTCTCCAGCACCACATTTCAAAAGCATTCATTCTTCTCTGCTCAGCCTTCTTCACAGTCCAACTCTCACATCCATACATGACCACTGGAAAAACCATAGCCTTGACTAGACAGACCTTTGTTGGCAAAGTAATGTCTCTGCTCTTCAATATGCTGTCTAGATTGGTCATAACTTTCCTTCCAAGGAGAAACTTAAACAACAACAAAAAAATCAGGAATTAGATTTCTGCTCCTGCATTTTGTATTTTGTATTTTTCTTTTCTGCTCAGGACCATGGAAAGCAGGGTCGTGGAGATTTGCCTTCAGGGGAGAGAGAGTCGGAAAGCAGGGCGGGGAATTCCATTTTTGTGTGAAGGATATTGGCTCTGTCCTGTGCCAGGATGTCGAAACATTCATGCTGGTAAACACAGAGTCCTGAGTTTGAAACCTCAAACAAACGGTTGATACGAAAGGCATCCATCAAGAATTATAGGAGTACTGGTCATGGTGATTGTTCAAGCCATTCCAAGCTAGGGTTTGTCCTGCTGTGACATAGCATACCTCTGGCCGTGTGTGTGTGTGTGTGTGTGTGTGTGTGTGTGTGTGTGCACGCGCGCGCGCGCATCACATGCATGCAGCTCCAAATAATTTTCCTTTCTCTGTGTGTGTTTGTAATTACCTTCATTAAAATGCATTCAATGTCTCTTTAATTTGTAAACCGCAGCAAGCAGTGAGTAACTTTTCCCGAAACCTATTGATTCAACTCGCCTTTGTCGCTAGGCTGTGATGCCATCTCTCTCCGGGAAATGTAGATTCCTTTCCAGACTTCAGTAACTAACCAGTGTGATCCCACTAGTGAATCCGCCTCAGGGAATCCGTGTCTTTCCCTGCTATTTCACTTCCATCCGCTTTATATGATGAAAGTCACAGTTCCAAAAAACTATAGGGTAAGATTCATTTTAAAGCCCCATCTCCTTGCGGAGGAAAAGCTTTGGACTATAAATACAGTTGACTGAGGGAGAAAATAGCACAATCTTTTTTTTCCCTCCTTGCTTTTATGCTTCAGTTTTAAAAGTCATTAATTTTTCATGTTCACCCTGGAAGCATTTTCTCTTCCATCTACACAATGCCCAAGTATATTAGGAAAGTGTAAGCAATAAAAACACCAAAGTTGTTTTTTTTGTTTTTTGTATTTCTTTTGGGGGTCTTTTTTTTTTTATTCTTTTGACAACAGTGAGCTGAAAATATCTGGTTACAGAGAGGCGTCTGGAGCTCTCCCACTGTACCCTGCTCACAGCTCTACTTGCTGTGTATTATTCAGTACATCCTGTATGGGGAGAAAGCACTTGGTGCTCGGGGCATTAAAAGAAATTTTGAAGAAGATGTTTTGAGTTCTGCTTTCTACCAGATCACATTTGCAGCGACCACTGGTGGCTCAGATGGTAAAGAATCCGCCTGCAGTTCGGGAGACCTGGGTTCAGTCCCTGGAGTTGGGAAGATGCCCTGGAGAAGGGCGTGGCAATCCACTCCAATAGTCTTGCCTGGAGAGTCCCGGTGGACACAGAGGAGCCTGGCGGGGCTGCAGGTCATGGGCTCACGACTTTCTGTCCCCTCACTCTGTTTGCGGTATCTATCAGATCACATTTGCAGCGACCACTGGTGGCTCAGATGGTAAAGAATCCGCCTGCAGTTCGGGAGACCTGGGTTCAGTCCCTGGAGTTGGGAAGATCCCCTGGAGAAGGGTGTGGCGATCCACTCCAGTAGTCTGGCCTGGAGAGTCCCCGTGGACACAGCCTGGCGGGGCTGCAGGTCATGGGGTCACGACTTTCCGTCCACTCACTCTGTTTGCGGTATCTGCAGGTCCCCTGCGCCCAGGAGACAATTTAAAGTTCACAGACGCTCTTGGTGGCATGGTCTAGAGATGTCCCGCCATCAAGGCCAAGTCTGATGGCTTCGGGGGCCGTGTCCCCAGCATCCTCGTCCTGCCGGTCCCACTCAGTGATGGAGGAGGCAGGCAGGGACCGGATTTGGAGACAGACGGCTTAGGAGAAAGGAGGGCAGGGGCGAGCTCCTAGCAGACCAAGGAGGTGATTGCCTTTCCTGTGTTTTCATTCATTTGTTTGTTCCCCCAGCCCCGGTCCCTTCTCTGGATCCGGGATTCTGGTACCCGAGGGCTGTGTTGCAGATCTGGGAGTCTACAGCTGAGCTTACTGCATCTGCGGTACATTGCTCTCCCCTCAACAGAAGCGCCTTTCATGCTGTTCTGTCCTTTTCCCATCATGATGCTTCCATCCAGATAAACCAACAAATGAAGATGATGGAAGTCGTTAGTGAAAAAGGGGGTAGCCTGTTTCACATATTCGACTGAAAGCACTCAGCATACGCATCGACTCAATTTTTAGTGTTATTGCAGACCCTTTTCTTTCTTTTTTTTTTTCTCTTCTTGTGCTCTGATTATTTGCTCAGTCATGTCTGACTCTTTGCGACCCCATGGACTATAGCCCACCAGGCTCCTCTGTCCATGGGATTCTCCAGGCACGAATACTGGAGTGGGTTGCCATGGCCTCCTCCAGGGGATCTTCCCAACCCAGCGATCGAACCCAGGTCTCCCACATCGTGGGCAGATTCTTTACAATCTGAGCCACCAGGGAAGCCCACAAATACTGGAGTGGGGAGCCTATCCCTTCTCCAGGGGATCTTCCCCACCACGGAATCAAACCCAGGTCTCCTGCTTTGCAGGCGGATTCTTTACCTGCTGAGCCACCAAAAATATTTTATTGAATTTGTTACAGTGTTGTGTCTGTTTTATGCTTTGATTATTTTTTGTCCGAGAGCCATGTGGTATCTTATCTCCCTGACCGGGGATGGAACACCCATTCCCTGCATCGGAACATGAAGTCTTAACCGCTGGACCGCCAGGGCAGCCCCTTAGTGTTGCTGGTTTTTTTGTAAGCTACGTTGAGTGAGTGAAAGTTGCTCGGTCATTTCTGACTCTTTGCAACCCCATAGACTACACAGGCCATGGAATTCTCCAGGCCAGAATACTGGAGTGGGTAGCCTTTCCCTACTTCAGGGGATCTCCCCAGCCCAGAGATGGAACCCAGGAAGCTACATTACCTCTCTCTTTTTTTTAAAAAAAGAAAAATGTATTTATTAGCCTCTTCCAGGTCTTAGTCGCGACACAGAAGATCTCTGGTTGTGGCAGGTCTGTTCGTTGCAGCCTGTGGGACCTAGTTCCTTGCCCAGGGATTGAACCCAGGCCCCCAGCATTGGCAGAGCAGAGTCCTAGCTACTGGACCCCCAGGGAAGCCCCTCAGTCCGTTTTCTTGCTGTTTGAACAATCTCCTCTGTGGAAGCTAGATTTCAAGCCCAACCTCCTCATCTCGGCCACCACCCTTTGCACACCCCACCCTTACTGAATGACCCTTCTTATTTAGCAGTATCACTTTTCTTGTCTTTTCTCTTTTTTTTTTAAGTTCCTTGGGCTGTGTATATCCTGCTTAGTAAAGGTGGTTGCTAGCAGGTCCTATGCTTAACAATCTCCTCTGTGGAAGCTAGATTTCAAGCCCAACCTCCTCATCTCGGCCACCACCCTTTGCACACCCCACCCTTACTGAATGACCCTTCTTATTTAGCAGTATCACTTTTCTTGTCTTTTCTTTTTTTTTTTTAAGTTCCTTGGGCTGTGTATATCCTGCTTAGTAAAGGTGGTTGCTAGCAGGTCCTAATGCTTGTAAGGTTGTTGAGGGCGGAGCTGAGATTGTACATCCTCCGACCCTTCTGACTTAGAAACAACAGCTCTCCTCTCTGGGCAGAGCTGTTCATTCTATAGCCCTGCCTCCCACTGTTCCTCACGACTGTTCCCTGCATCCTCAGCCACCCTCAGTGAGGTGAGAAACTGGATTTGGTTCACGTTTGCGTCGCCAGATACTTAGATATGGCAGTGGCGTTCATCTGTGTGCGGCTAGACTTTTCTAAACGCACTGCTCTTTAATTAAACATCTGCAGTTTAATGAAACTGTTAGATTTGTGAAGCCTGTTTCCACCCATCTGGTGACATAGAACACTCAAAGCAAAAGTGTTAAAACTTAGGTTTTTCTGCAGATTTTATTTGGAGCCACTCGGTGATATCCATACACCGAGAAAGCATCAGCATGCTTCCGCAGAAGAAAACAAGGGTTTTTATTCTTTCCGGCAACTTTCACAGTGTGACTTTTCCTAATCATTGAGTGATTTGCTGTTTTCTCTTGTCATTGCTTTGCTCTGAGTGTTCTCAGTCACATTTGCCTATTTTTAACTTCCCGTAAGTGCAGACGGAAACCCTACAAATGGGAAAGAAAGGCATTATATTAACAACGTCTGCTTTCCCTAAATGAAAGGGAAACTTTTGCTGGTAGAGGTTTAATTTGCAAGACACAATTTAAATAACGCTATAAAAGGGACATTTCTCTACAAACCTAGGGCCCGATCATTTCTTTCCCCATTGGACATCTGCAGAGTGAGAGTAAATATTTCTTAATTTAGAGGAAGGTGAGGCTATTTTTCAAGTGAAACCTCTAAATTAATCCACTGGTGTCAGGACTATTTCCTGTATCCCACGTCTGCCTTAAATATAGCACCTGCACAGATGAAGCAAATGCAAAAACAGCTTCAGATTTAAGTAGGCGATATTGTCTCATGTAGAAAAGATGAGTCTTGCTAACACAAAAGTAGCTGTGTTTTTGATACTTGTAGATTTCCATTTTTTTTCATACAGCTCCTATACTGGGGATGGAATTAGTGGAAAGATTTAGGTTCATACTTTACAGACTTTTTATTTCTCTTGTAAGGTTGAATCACTTGTTAATAGTGCTGCTGCTGCTGCTGCTAAGCCACTTCAGTCGTGTCCGACTCTGCGACCCCATAGATGGCAGCCCACCAGGCTCCCCCGTCCCTGGGATTCTCCAGGCAGGAACACTGGAGCGGGTTGCCATTTGCTTCTCCAATGTGTGAAAGTGAAGTCGCTCAGTCATGTCCGACTCTTCACGACCCCATGGACTGCAGCCCACCAGGCTCCTCCGTCCGTGGGATTTTCCAGGCGAGAGCACTGGAGTGGGGTGCTTTATTTTTGGCTACCTGTCTACCTATTTTGTATCTAAGTCATTGATTTATCTACAGCAGCATGTCTTGTTCCCAAAGCTTCTAAAGTGATCATACATAGTAAGAAATGTTATCCTTATCGTGAACTGTCCTCAAGTTGAAAATATTAGATTCTGGCATGTGAAGGTTGAAAGCTCAAGGGAGAATTCCAGTTTACAAATCTGATTCCAGGAACGTGTTCAACAAAATACAAATGTTTCAACTAAATTTGGCTTATCAAGGGCACAGATGGGGCTTCCCAGGTGGCCTGGTGGTAAAGAATCCTTGTATCAATGCAGGAGACATGGGTTTGATCCCTGTGTTGGGAAGAGCCCCTGGAGGAGGGCATGACAACCCATTCTAGTACTCTTGCCTGGAGACTCCCCTGGACAGAGGAGCCTGGTGGCTTACACTCCATGGAGTCGCAGAGAGTTGGACGTGACTCAGCACACAGCGCACGCACATGCAGATAAGCATCCTGGTTCTGGGTCCCCAGGTCCAGCCTACACTGGCCCACTCAGATTACAGTTCACTGCCGTCTTCGGTCCAGAGGTGACTTCTCTTATCGATTCTTAGTCTAAAGAAAACTCCAGAGATTTAAGCAACAAGCACTTGTTCCTCACACTTCTGGAGGCTGGAAGTTTGAGGTTATGGTGCCATCCTGGTCAGAGTTTTAGTTCATTAAGACTGCTTTCTATCAGTGGTGCTCGAGAAGACCCTTGAGAGTCCCTCGGATGGCAAGGGGATCAAACCAGTCACTCCTAAAGGAACTCAGTCCTGAATCTTCACTGGAGGAACTCGTGGTGAAGCTGAAGCTGCTGAAGTCAGCCCTAATTCACTCCTGATGCAAAGAGCTGACTGATTGGAAAAGATCCTGATGCTGGGAAAGATTGCGGGCAGGAGGAGAAGGGGACGACAGAGGATGAGATGGCTGGATGGCATCACCGACTCCATGGACATGAGTTTGAGCAAGCTCCGAGAGTTGGTGATGGACAGGGAAACCTGGTGTGCTGCAGTCCATGGGGTCTCAAAGAGTCGGACACAACTGAGTGAGTGAATGAAACAGCAATGCTCTGAACATTAGGGTACACGTAAATTTTCTTTTTTTAACTTTTTATTTTGTATTGCACTGTGGCCAGTCAGCAATGGTATGATAGTTTCAGTTGAAGAGTGAAGGGACTCAGCCACACATATACATGTATCCACACACTCCCTGAAACTCCCCTCCCATCCAGGCTGCCACGTGACACTGAGCAGAGTTCCCTGTGCTGGCCAGCAGCTCCTTGCTGGTTCTCCATGTGAAACACAGCAGTGTGTCCGTGTCCATCCCAAACTCCCTAACTATCCCTTCCCCCATCCTTCCCCTCTGGGAACCACAAGGTTATTACAGAGAACTGAGCAGAGTTCCCTGTGCTGGACAGCAGGTCCTCGCTGGTTCTCCATGTGAAATACAGCAGTGTGTCCATGTCCATGCCAAACTCCTTGACTATCCTTTCCCCCATCCTCCCCTCTGGAAACCATGAGGTTATTACAGAGTATTGAGCAGAGTTCCCTGTGCTGTCCAGCAGGTCCTTGCTGCTTCTCCATGTTAACTATAGCCTTGGGTACATGTCCAGATATCCATCTATGTACTGATACGTGCCCTTCATTCAGGACTATTTCGATAATCAAACAAAAGACATTGTAGGAAAGAAATGAATGACATCCAGTCTTTCAAACCACTTCCGCTTCAGAAGTAAGCATCTGCACAACCAGCTTTAAGGCGGGATTTCCCACAATGACAGGCTCTTTCCTCGTTGAGAAGGAACCCTGTCAGGTTTCTTTTCCAGCACTGTGTGTAGCTTACAGCTTGCCCTGATCACGTGGGCAGGGGTCACCCAGCGAGGGGCGCGGGAAAGCCATCCACTTTAGCTTGGATTTAGAAGGTCTTTGTGGATATAGCTGCTCTGCCTTATCATCCATTCTGCTGTGTCTGGGAGCAGTTTCTTCACTTGACCTCTGGTTTGAGTGACAGAAACGGTTCTCTTTCTGATCCTGAGCCTGGGAAGTCTCCACGTGGGAACACGTGTCTGCCCTGTGAAGAGGGCGACCGCTGAGGCCAAGGCTTCTTCTCTGCAGAGACTCTGCTTTTATTTGACTTTGTACAATTTCTCCTGAACTGAGTGCTATAGCCTTATGGTAAATTTAACTGAATAATACTCAATGATAACAATAAAGTATGTAGAAGTATACTATCCCAGTGTTTCAGCCCACTCCAGTACTCTTGCCTGGAGAATCCCGTGGACAGAGGAGCCTGGCACACTATGGTCCAGAGGGTTGCAAAGAGTTGGACTCGACTGAGCTACTGAACAGCAACAACCACTGAATGTGGTTCCTCAGTTCCCCATCCAGGGATCCAACCCATGCCCCCTGCATTGGAAGGCAGAGTATTAAACACTCCACTGAGAAAGTCTCGAAATATAACTGTTTTAAATGAAGAGAAGATATATTTTATTTTGACATCACTTCGATCCCTTCTCTTACCACCAGTATCAAAATTTCAAATTCATGAATTGCCACAGTTGGACTCCCCTGGTGGAGAAGGAAATGGCAATCCACTCCAGCACTCTTGCCTGGAAAAATCCCAGGGACGGAGGAGCTTGATAGGCTACAATCCCTGGGGTCGCAAAAAGTCTGACGGGACAGCAACTTCACTTTCCCTTTTACACAGTTGGACTTCCCTGCTGGCTCAGACATTAAAGAATCTGCCTGCAATACAGGAGACCCAGGTTCCATCCTTGATAGGAGACCCCCATCTTCCATTGCCTGGAGAAGGGAACGGCAACCCACTCCAGTGTTCTTGCCTGGAGAACTCAGAACTCAGTGGACAGAGGATACTGGGTGGGTGACAGCCCATGAGGTCACAAAGAGCCAGACAAATTGAGTGACTAACACTTGACACCGTTACCAGTCTTTCATCCCCAAAGCTTTCTTTCAACAGAAAATCTTCCAGCAAGGGACTTGTGCCTCTGGAGGAAGAAACTAAAAGCCAACACACCCTGAGGCTGACATCTGAAAAAGTATTATAAATGGTGGTGGATCCTTGCTTGGCCGAGCTGTGTCTCCAAGGCCAAGGGTCTTCATTGTGTTTTACCTTTGTGTAAGCCCCTGAACTTTAGCGAAGTGCCTTACAGAGCCCAGCTGTCTACTGATGAAACACTTTAGGCTCTCCTCTCCTTTGCAAAACCTCTCGAACCACCACTGAATCTTACATCCATTAGCAGTTCCTGGGCCAAATGTCTTATTGATGTTGCAAGTGGTCCCCACTGCTTTACGACCCATTTTGAACTTGAATTAAAAATGCACTCAGGGACTTCCCAGGTGGTCCATTGGTTAAGAGTCCATTTGCCCATGCAGAGGAACACGGGTTCCATTCCTGGTTCCAGAAGGTTCCACCTGCCACGGGGCAGCTGAGCCCACAAGCCACAACTACGGAAGCCTGCCTGCCTAGATCCCATGCTCTGCAGCAAGAGGAGGCACCGCAATGAGGAGCCCATGACCAAGACTATAGAGTAGCCTTCACTGGCCGCAAAGAGACAACTGTGAGCAGCAACGTATTTTGAACTTGAATTAAAAATGCACTCAGGGACTTCCCAGGTGGTCCATTGGTTAAGAGTCCATTTGCCCATGCAGAGGAACACGGGTTCCATTCCTGGTTCCAGAAGGTTCCACCTGCCACGGGGCAGCTGAGCCCACAAGCCACAACTACGGAAGCCTGCCTGCCTAGATCCCATGCTCTGCAGCAAGAGGAGCCACCGCAATGAGGAGCCCATGACCAAGACTATAGAGTAGCCTTCACTGGCCGCAAAGAGACAAACTGTGAGCAGCAACGAAGACCCAGCACAGCAAAAAATAAATGGATAGACAGATCCATAGCTAGATAGATTAATAATTGCTTTTTAAGAATCACTCAGTTTTGGTTTTTGTCTATCATCATTTCTATAGTCTAAAATAAATATTTAAAAATAAAATAAATAAATATAAAATAAACATCCAATATTAGCCCAAAAAAAACCCCATAAAGCAAGATGTGTGCTTTCAAATGACAATATACTATAACCACATTTATTTAAGAATGCATTCCAGTATCAAACGGCATAGGTCAACAGTGCGAAATGGCGATTACTTTTGCACCAACCTGATATTTTGCTTCAAAATCTTACGCAAACTGTGAGTGGCCCAGGTTGTGGGTCTGAGCCTTTCAAACACCCAGTGGCAAGGGGATTGGGAAAGAAGCTGCCAGTTTTCAAGTCTGGGTTCTAGCCTGTCATCACGAAGTGATTTTTCTCTTGGTCATCTTGTAACCAGGTGACATCCTGGTGACTTCATTAGCATCCATAGCCCCATATGCCCCCTTAGGCGTGAAGAGCAACAGTGTTCTCGTTTTCTTAAGAAAACAAGATTCCAGTCCAGGTTCGATGCATGAGACAGGGCGCTCGGGGCCGGTGCACTGGGATGAGCCAGAGAGATGGGATGGGGAGGGCGGTGGGAGGGGGGTTCAGGATGGGGGACACATGTACACCCGTGGCGGATCCATGTCAATGTATGGCAAAACCACTACAATATTGTAAAGTAATTAGCCTCCAGTTAAAATAAATAAATTTATATTAAAAAAAAAAAGAAAACAAGATTCAACCTCGTTTCCAGCCGCAGCTGGGCAACAGGTGGTCCAGTGTATCGTTCTCACAAAACTTCATGGTTTGCAAATTGAAAGCACCTCGTGAGGTCCGGTGAGGGCTAATCTATGTGGACCCTATTTAGTCAACACGAGAGTCACTGTCCTCTTTTGTCCCTAATGATTGAAGCAGAAGTCAAGCCTTTCTAGGAGCTTTGGAGCCAAGGAGGAAAGAGAGAGCAGAGGAGAATCTATTGTCTAAAGGGAATATTAGACAGGCTTCAGATGGGTCTGTACCTTGACCATCTCTTTTCTCCCCAAACAAATCTATTTTTCTCAATCCGTTCCTATAGCCCAAGTCAAGATTCACAACATGATATGGTGCTTTTATGGGTTTATTTACAAGTGTACATGTGTTTCTTAACCTTTACCATGTAGAGCTGAAATTTCCGATGCTGTGGACCTGGTTTTATTCCACATTCAGACCTTTCTGGGGGCTTTGCAGGTGGCTCAGTGGTAAAGAATCTGTCTGCCAATGCAGGAGACTCAGGTTTGATCTCTGGGTTGGGAAGATCCACTTGAGAAGAAGATGGTGACCCACTTCTCAGAAATCCCATGGACAGAGGAGCCTGACGGGCTGCAGTCCATGGGGTTGAAAAGAGTTGGACTCAACTGAGCATGCACACACACAACACACACCTTTCTCACTGCCTGACACCCTGTTAAATGCTTCAGTTCAGTTCAGTCACTCAGTAGCGTCTGACTCTTTGCGACCCTGTGGACTGCAGCACGCCAGGCTTCCCTGTCCATCACCAACTCCCAGAGCTTGCTTGAGCTCATGTCCATCAAGTCGTGAGGCCATCCAATTGTCTCATCCTCTGTTGTCCCCTTCTCCTGCCTTCAGTCTTTCGCAGCATCAGGGTCTTTTCCAATGAGTCAGTCCTTCACATCAGGTGGCCAAAAGATTGGAGTTTCACCATCAGCATCAGTCCTTCCAATGAATATCCAGCACTGATTTCCCTTAGGGTTGACTTGTTTGATCTCCTTGAATTCCAAAGGACTCGTATTCAGTCAAGGAGACCCAGATTCAGTGGCTACCTGGGAAGATCCCCTGGAGTAGGGAATGGCAATCCACTTCAGGATTCTTAATCAGAGAATCCTATGGACAGAGGAGCCTGGTAGACTATAGTCCATGGGGTTGCAGAGTCAAACATAACTGATCAACTGATACACACTTAACTTTGAAATGGAGAGGCATTTGAAACAGATTTTCTCCCTAAAGGATCACTTGGAAAATGTTCTAGGTTTTGAGCTTTCTAAGCAACTGAGATTTTCTTTGGGAATTTAGAGTATTTAGACTTATTTTATTCCTCCAGTTCTGCAAAGACAAAGGCATTCATGAAATATAAGAAGAGAACAGAATAAGGTTAACATGGACATAGCTTCAGTTCAGTTCAGTTCAGCCACTCAGTTGTGTCCAACTCTTTGCGACCCCATGAATTGCAGCACGCCAGGTCTCCCTGTCCATCACCAACTCCCAGAGTTCACTCAGACTCATGTCCATCAAGTCAGTGATACCATCCAGCCATCTCATCCTCTGTCATCCCCTTCTCCTCCTGCCCCCAATCCCTCCCAGCATCAGAGTCTTTTCCAATGAGTCAACTCTTCACATGAGGTGGCCAAAGTACTGGAGTTTCAGCTTCAGCATCATTCCCTCCAAAGAAATCCCAGGGTTGATCTCCTTCAGAATGGACTGGTTGGATCTCCTTGCAGTCCAAGGGACTCTCAAGAGTCTTCTCCAACACCACAGTTCAAAAGCATCCATTCTTCTTTGCTCAGCTTTCTTCACAGGCCAACTGTCACATCCATACATGACCACAGGAAAAACCATAGCCTTGACTAGATGAACCTTAGTCAGCAAAGTAAGGTCTCTGCTTTTGAATATACTATCTAGGTTGGTCATAACTTTCCTTCCAAGGAATAAGCCTCTTTTAATTTCATGGCTGCAGTCACCATCTGCAGGGATTTTGGAGCTCCTAGAAATAAAGTCTGACACTGTTTCCCCATCTATTTCCCATGAAGTGATGGGACCAGATGCCATGATCTTCATTTTCTGAATGTTGAGCTTTAAGCCAACTTTTTCAGTCTCCTCTTTCACTTCCGTCAAGAAGCTTTTTAGTTGCTTAAAAACAAACAAACACAGAAAACTGGATGACCAAATTTAAATTTGCTGCAAGATTATGTAAGAATGGAACTGACACAAAGAAAACAATCAGTTTTCTGGCATGTAAAAAGACGGGATACGTTCCCAGGATACTGAACAATCAGAAGAAATAGATATAAATGGTGAGAGATTAAAATTATGAATGAGAAAGAAAAGGATCAGCTTCTAATTAGTGTTCCATTTGAAAGCAAATAGAGCAGAAACAATAGTCGGGGTTCATCCACAGAAGAAAATTTTACCCAAGTGAGAAAGGGAGACGATACTAGCTTGAGTGGCTTCACTTGGGTTTCAGGTGAAGTTAATAAGAATGAAATCAAATCTAGGCATCCTGTGCTGAAATAAAAGTGAAGAAGCGTTTCTAAGTCCCCTGGTAGACAAAGCAGGCGGCAAAGGGAGCCAGGTGGAACTGGTTTCAAGATACTGGGCAGCACCACCTGCAGAAAGATCTAGAAACATCTACAGAGGCCTAGACGTGTATTAAGAAGCAGAGACATCACTTTGCTGACAAAGGTATATTTAGTCAAAGCTATGGTTTTCCCAGGACCGTAAAGAAGACTGCGCACCAAAGAATTGATGCTTTTGAACTGTGGTGTTGGAGAAGATGCTTGAGAGTCCCTGGACTGCAAGGAGATCCAACCAGTCCATCCTAAAGGAAGTCAGTCCTGAATATTCATTGGAAGGACTGATGCTGAAGCAGGAACTCCAATACTTTGGCCACCTGATTCGAAGAGCTGACTCACTGGAAAAGACCCTGATGCTGGGAAAGACTGAGGGCAGGAGGAGAAGGGGATCACAGAGGCTGAGATGGTTGGATGGCATCATCGACTTGATGGACATGAGTCTGAGCAAGCTCTGGGAGTTGGCGATGGACAGGGAGGCCTGGCAGGCTGCAGTCCATGGGGTCACAAGGAGTCGGACTGAACCAAGGGTGTTGGCATGCGCATACACACAGCGTCTGTGAAAAGTGGGAGTGTAGCTACCCCTTCGAGATCCTGATTTCAGTTCTTTTCCATATATCCTGAAGGGCGATGCTGGGTCCTTAGAGTAGTTCCCTTTTTTAATTTTTTGAAGATAGTGTGTTTTCCATAGTGTCCACTATGATACATCCCAACTGTGTTCAAGAGTTGAGTTTCTCAACATCTTCATCCACATGACATTGGTTTGGTCTTGGATCAGTAGCCATCCAACAGGGGTGAGAGATGATATCTCTCTGTGGTTTCTATTTGCATTTCTGTGGCAATTACTGGTGGCGAGCATCTTTTCATACCAATTCAGTTGCTCAGTCATGTCCAACTCTGCGACCCCATGGACTGCAGCACACCAGGCCTCCCTGTCCCTTTCCAACTCCCTGAGCTTGCTCAAACTCATGTCCATCAAGTTGGTGAGGCCATCCAACCATCTCATCCTCTGTCGTCCCCTTCTCCTCCTGCCTTCAATCTTTCCCAGCATCAGGGGCTTTTCCAAGGAGCCACTTCACATCAGGTGGCCAAAGGATTGGAGCTTCAGCATCAGCCAGTTGGCTATTTGTATCTGTTCCTTGCACACATGTCTGTTGGGTTGAAATAATCCAAAGTTATAGGACAAATACTCCACTTTCATGAAGTATTTTAAGTAGTGCTACTCACAGAAGCAGAGAATACAGTAGTGGTGGCCACGGGGAAATGGGAAAATAATGTTTCAGTTATGCAAGATGAGTAAGTTCTGCAGATCCTTGTAAAATACAGCACCTGCAGTTAACAATATGGAATTGTGCGCTCAAAAGTCATTGACAGGAGATTTCACGTCAAGTGCTGTTACCACAGAAACAGGCAGAAGATGGACACAAAGACACAGGAGGAGGTCGACAGGACTGTTACCTTGATTGTTGTATAATATCACAGGTGTTTGCATGTGTCTGAGTGAACTCCGGGAGTTGGTGATGGACAGGGAGGCCTGGCGTGCTGTGATTCATGGGGTCGCAAAGAGTCGGACATGACTGAGCAACTGAACTGAACTGAACTGAGCTCATCAGATTATACACTTGCAGTATGTGGAGATCTTTGTGTGTGAGCCATGTAAAAATAAATACGCCGGGAGAAGTTCATCCACTGAAAGCATTGAGAGTATCAGAACTAGAATGACTTGGGAGAGAATTAGGAGACTGTGATTAATACGTACACATGACTATATTTACGGCTTCCCTGGATACTCAGACCATAAACAGTCTGCCTGCAATGCAAGAGACCCAAGTTTGATCTCTAGGTCGGGAAGACCCCCTGGAGAAGGGAATGGCAACCCATTTTGTTTTTCGACAATGATTTTAAACCATACAAATATACTGAACTAAATGATATGTTTTACCTTGATTTTGTCATCGTTTCATTATGCTCCTGAATGACAGTCAATGGTAAGCATGTAGCAATGAAAAGCAGATTTGCCCCAAACAGTAAAGGGGCTTATTTGTGGCAAAAGTGACAGATACTATCCATGCTATTCTCTTTTCTTTCTTCTTATTTCCTACCTGAAGCAAATAGGTGAACCTCTTTTAGTTGCTCTAATGATTTGGAAGATAAATAACCTTTTTTTTTGTTCCATTAGGAATTTATTTCATGTTTGTTACATAAATGACACAGATATTTGCCTATTTTCTCCATTTTGGTGTCCAAATATATATTGTTTATCATGTCTGGAATGATAAGTCCATGAATCAAGGGAAATTGAATGTGGTCAAGCCAGAGATGGCAAGAGTAAACATCAATATCTTCGGAGTCAGTGAACTAATGGGTGAATAGGGGAATGAGTGAATGGTGGGAATTTAATGGGTGAATTTAATTCAGATGACCATTAAACCTACTACTGTGGACAAGAAACCCATAGAAGAAATGGAGTAGCACTCATAATGAACAAGACTACAAAATGTACACTTTTGGGTGCAATTTGAAAAATGACAGAATGGTCTTGGTTCATTTCCAAAGCAAACTATTCAACACCCCAGCAATCCAAGTCTACGCCCAACCACTAACACCAAAATATATAAATATCCTTTTCATCATAGGAGATTGGAATGCAAAAGTAGTATTTCCAAAGCAAACTATTCAACACCCCAGCAATCCAAGTCTACGCCCAACCACTAACACCAAAATATATAAATATCCTTTTCATCATAGGAGATTGGAATGCAAAAGTAGAAAGTCAAGAGATACCTGGAGTAACAGGAAAATCTGGATTGAGAATACAAAATGAAGCAGAGAAAAGGCTAACAGAGTTTTGCCAAGAGAACATATGGGTCATAGAAAACACCCTCTTTCGACAATACAAGAGACAACTCTACAAACAGACATTATCAGATGGTCAATACTGAAATTGGATTGATTACATTCTTTGCATCTGAAAATGGAGCTCTATACAGTCAGGAAAAAAAAAACAAGACCAGGAGCTGACTGTTGTTCAGATTATCAGCTACTTATAGAAAATCAGACTTAATAAGAGAGTGGGAAAAACCACTAGGCCATTCAGGTTTGATGTAAACCAGTCCCTTATGATTATACGGTAGAGGAGACAAATAGATTCAAGGGATTAGATCTGGTAGACAGTGCCTGAAGAATTATGGGTGGAGATTCATAACACTATACAGGAGGTAGTGTGCAAAACCATCCCAAAGAAAAAAGAAATACAAGAAGGCAAGTGGTTGTCTGAGGAGGATTTACAAATAGGTTGAGAAAGAAGAGAAGTGAAAAGCAAAGAAGAAAGGAAAAGTTATACCCAACTGAATGCAGAGTTCCAGAGAAGAGCAAGGAGGGATAAAAAGGCTTTCTTCAATGAACAGTGCGAAAACATAGAGGAAAACAATATAATGGGAAAGACTAGAGATCTCCTCAAGAAAATTGGAGATACCCAAGGAACATTTCCTGCAAGGACAGGCATAATAAAGGACAGAAATGGTAAGGACCTAAAAGAAGCAAAAGAGATTAAGAAGAAGTGGCAAGAATACATGGAAGAACTCTACAGAAAGGGTCTTAAAGACCAGACACAATGATGTGATCACTCATCTAGAGTCAGACATCCTGGAGTGTGAAGTTAAGTGTGCCTTAGGAAGCATTACTATGAATAAGGCTAGTAGAAGTGATGGAATTCCCTCTGAGATATAATCCAAAAGATGATGCTGTTAAACTGTTGCACTCAGTATTTGAAATTTGAAAAACCCAGCAGTGACCACAGGACTGGAAAAAGTCAGTGTTCATCCCAGTTTCAAAGAAGGGCAGTTTTCAAACTAATTAACAATTGTGCTCACTTCACATGGTAGTACAGTTATGCTCAAAATCCTTCAAGCTAGACTTCAGTAGTACTTGCGTTGAGAACTTCCAGATGTACAAATTGGTTTATGCATACATCTATATAGGTATATAAATGTATAAATCACTGTTGTATACTTGAAGTTGACATAACATTGTAAATTAACTCTACTTCAAGTTTTTAAAAAGAGTGGAAAACAGCATATTAAATTCAAGGCAAAAAAAGACACCACATAATTTATATGAAAATCAATAGCATGGATTTTTTTTCTTTCATTTGTGAAAGCTATAATATGATTTCACAAGGAAACACTGGGAAAAGTATTTTAATAAAGAGAGCTTGCCTATTTAAAAACTCTCAACAAGATAATGGGAATTTTTTTTTTCCATTTAAAAACTGTTAATCTGTATCAAAGGAGTCCTGCCAAAAAAGAACTGGGAATCTTTCATGAATTTATAGGCACCATTTGCCAACCTGATCCAATTTTTCTCTTGTTGAAGCCACTTCATTAATCTAACATGCAAGAAATAAATATTTGATGTGCAATTAGTTGGAGAATATTATGGCCATAATGGAAACTTTCCAAATAAACAGCTGCTCCAGTACTTTAAATGCATGAAAAGCAAGGCACAGAATGGAAAATATAATGACACACCAGCTCTACAGAGGAGAAACGTTAACGTATTCAATTAGTTCAAAAGATGGGTGCTCATCTAGAAGTTTGGTGATGGTTTATCAAAGCAGAACAACAAAAAAAGCTGCCAGAGATGGGGCCAAATGCCCATCCACCTGCATTTTCATGGAAGTGTTTGCCTAAAGATGTAAGACATTTCTACCCAAGAAGAAAATGTTATGGAAATAGATATGGCCCAATTCCAATAATTCTTCAGTGTAGCCATTTTATACATATATGTGTGTGTGTCCTTAGTCGCTCAGTCGTGCCTGACTCTTGCGACCCCATAGACTGTAGCCTGCCAGGCTCCCCTGTCCATGGAATTCTCCAGGCAAGAATACTGGAGTGGGTTGCCATTTCCTTCTCCAATACATACACATACGTACACATATACACACATGTGCGTGCTCAGTGATTCTTTGCGATCCCGCAGACTGTAGCGCCAGGCTCCACTGTTCATGGGATTCTGCAGGCAAGAATACTAGAGGGGGTTGCATGCATTCATCTGGAGGATCATCCTGACCCAGGCATGGAACCCAGGTCTCTTGTGTCTCCTGCATCAGCAGGCGGATTCTTTACCACTAGTGGCACATGGGAAGCCAGCGGCAAAAGAACAAAGAAAGTTTCTGGAGGTGGTACAAACCTGGCTTGTGACTGCACATCTAAGTATCCAAAGAGTCACTGGGAAGTGTTTACAATATACCAGCATTCTGGGGCAGGTCTCTAGAAAACCGACTCAGGAGCGAATGTGTGGGTTGTCGGGGCCCTGCCGCATTCTGAGATGAAAGTCTGCAGTCCATCACATTTTGTCTTCGCCTCGCTCCGAAACAACCCTTCGGTGCAAGGGAGGTCAGAATCGGTTACTGTTTCTCTCAGCTTCACTTCTGCCTCCATGAGCCAGATGCACACACACAATCCAGAAGCCAAAGAAGAAAAACACTGGGTCCACACCTTTTTGTCCAGGTGGAAATCAACTGTCTTGTGACACATTGATGCAGACTGTCTTCGGTCATGTTCTCATGACATTCAGTCTGGTTAATGTACCGTCTCCCCTATTGGGGCTGTCCGGGTGGCTCAGTGGTAAAGAACCCACCTGCCAGTGCCAGGAAATTTGTATTTGATCCCTGGGTCAGGAAGATCCCCTGGAGGCGGAAACGGCAACCCACTCCAGTGTTCTTGCTTGGAGAATTCCATGGCCAGAGGAACCTAGTGGGCAGGATTTGCAAAGTATCAGACACGGCTGAGCACAGCATGCTGCTGCTGAGGCGCTTCAGTCGTGTCCGACTCTGTACGACCCCACAGATGGCAGCCTGCCAGGCTCGCCCCTCCCTGGGATTCTCCGGGCAAGAACCCTGGAGTGGGTTGGCATTTCCTTCCCCAATGCCTGAAAGTGAAAAGTGAAAGTGAAGTTGCTCAGTCGTGTCTGACTCTCAGCGACCCCATGGACTGCAGCCCACCAGGCTCCTCCATCCATGGGATTTTCCAGGCAAGGGTACTGGAGTGGGGTGCCATTGCCTTCTCCGCAGACTAGCCAAAGAATAAATGATGTCTATTGCTTCCCGCCCATTCCAGTTGGAGCCGGTTGCTGGGAAGTGAAACATAACAAACACACAAGCGCCAGAACTGAGTGTGCTTTCTCAGTAAGTGT
>SJYC01011975.1:0-15661 GCA_006408675.1 Madoqua kirkii | reverse complement strand
AATCCTGTGTTCATGGGATTCTCCAAGCAAGAATACTGGAGTAGGTTGCCACTCCCTTCTCCAGGGGATCTTCCTGACCCAGGGATGGAACCCCACATCTCTTATGTCTCCTGCATTAGCAGGCAGATTCTTTACCATTAGCGCCAGCTTGGTTTGATAATTGCATTTTATTTCACCTTTAGAAAGATATGTTTAAACCATAAGCAGTGACAAAATGTGTAAGAAGTCATGATGTTTGTGACACTTTGGTTGATGAAAGGTGGAGATGCTCACTGATACTTGTGTACCAAATGTGTTCCAAATTTGACAAAAATTTACTACATTTACTACATCGACACCTCTACCCACCTGTCCTCTGCTCCCAAGGAGACATTAATGTGGGTTCAAGGGGAAGGACATTTGTTAGGCCATGGTGTCCAGACTGCCTGCCATCAGTTAGAATTCTTCTTTATTTTTCCACATGGCACGTGTGGTCAGGTCAGCCTAAAGCTGTCCCTACTTGGAAGACAGCCTCCTTAGGAAGGGCCTAATTAGGCAGATTCAGTTATTGGGTTTGCATCTTCGGGAAAATCTCTTTTCCTTTTGACTTATGTTCTTGTAGAATTCACTGTGTAGTTCTTGACTTGGGAATGGTAAACTGAAGGGCTGAGATATGGGCATGGACCTGTAGGATAGAAGGTGCAGAAGCTGTTCAACCTGTTTTTGTTCTCAGCTTAGGCCACAGTGTCCTAGTAAATGTTTGAACAGCCAGCTCTCTGGAAAACATGTATATACATATATAATCAAAAGTGAGTCTATTAGAAATTTTACTGATACATAAAAGATAATATAAACAATTTGCAAATTTAATAGAATATGTAATCTCATTAAATACAAATGCAGTTCAGTTGCTCAGTCGTGTCTGACTTTGCAAATGAAGCATGGAATGCAGCATGCCAGGCCTCCCTGTCCTTCACCAACTCCTGGAGCTTGTTCAAATTGATGCCTATCGAGTCAGTGATGCTATCCAACCATGTCATTCTCTGTCGTTCCTTTCTCCTGTCTTCAATCTTTCCCAGCATAAGGGTCTTTTCTAATGAGTCAGTTTTTCACATGAGGTGGCCAAAGTATTAGAGTTTCATTCAGCTTCAGTCCTTCCAGTGAACATTCAGGAGTGATTTCCTTTAGGATTGACTGGTTTGATCTCCTTGCAGTCCAAGAGAATCTCAAGAGTCTTCTCCAACACCACAGTTCAAAAGCACCATTTCTTCATTGCTCAGCTTTCTTTATGGTCCAACTCACATCCAAAGATGACTACGGGAAAACCATAGCTTTGAATAGACAGACCTTTGTTGGCAAAGTAATGTGTCTGCTTTTTAATGTACTGTCTAGGTGGGTCATAGCTTTTCTTCCAAGGAGCAAGTGTCTTTTAATTTCATGGCTACAGTCACCATCTGCAGTGATTTTGGAGCCCACAAAAATGAAGTCTGTCACTGTTTCCATTGTTTCCCCATCTATTTGCCATGAAGTGATGGGACCAGATGCCATGATCTTCATTTTCTGAATGTTGAGCTTTAAGCCAGCTTTTTCACTCTCCTCTTTCGCTTTCTTCAAGAGGCTCTTTAGCTCCTCTTCACTTTCTGCCATAAGGGTGGTGTCATCTGCATATCTAAGGTTAGTGATATATCTCCTGGCAATCTTGATTCCAGCTTGTGTTTCAAATACAGTACATGTATAAATACAGTCAGAATTCAATAAAAGTATACAGTTCACACACAGAACATACAGTACTCTTTATTGTGAATTTTACATAGTTCACTGATTCTCAACAAATGCTTTCGTTGAATGCAGTTGATAAATAAGTGATTCCCAACATGAATGCTGGTTGATGTTTTTCTTAACAGGAAAGAGTAAGGTAAGGTGAAGGACTTCCTATTAGGTAAAAAGACAACCAGGACACCAAAAAAAAGAAAAAATGTCTAACAAGTTTTTTAATGACAAAGCGCTACCTGGAGGGGTTCTTGGACCCTAACGAGGCAGGTCGAGGAAGTCCGCCCTGACCGGGTGTGTTAGAAGCGGCTTATGTAAGTTTTGTTGCGAGGGATGGTCAAGTTAATGGACAGGAGTTCGGATAGGTCCTCAGGCCGAGGCATCGCGGGCTGATAGGTCCTTTTACGTGGCTGGGGTGGGGCGGCTTTAGCTGGCGAAGTGTGCTGTCACTGGTCCCCGGGATCTGAGATTCTTCCGTTAGAGACTTACCCCGCCAGCGGTGGGGTTGAGAAAGGGCGGCCCATCATGGCCCCCGGGGCCCGGCCTTACACTTCCCTTGTGGTCCAGTGGTTAAAACTCCACGCTTCCACTACTGGGGGTATGTGTGATCTCACATGCCACATGGCATGGCCATAAAAAAAAAAAAAAAAAAAAAACGAGTTAAGGTGATAGTTAAAACAACAAAGATGTCATGGTTTGGAATTTGTCAATAAAGAGAGTAACATGTTTTCTAAAATCAGACAGTTTTTAAATACTTATTAGCATTTCCTCAAATTTTATGCTATTCACAATGTGCCAGCTACAAGCATGACATATTCTTAAGTTTAATCTGCATTATTTGCATTTTTCCATCACTTTCTTAAGTCTGCTACTGCTGCTGCTGCTAAGTCGCTTCAGTCGTGTCCGACTCTGTGCGACCCCATAGACGGCGGCCCACCAGGCTCCCCAGTCCCTGGGATTCTCCAGGCAAGAACACTGGGTGGGTCGCCATTTCCTTCTCCAGTGCATGAAAGTGAAAAGTGAAAGTGAAGCCACTCAGTCGTGTCCAACTAGTATCGACCCCATAGACTGCAGCCCACCAGGCTCCTCTGTCCATGAGATTTTCCAGGCAAGAGTACTGGAGTGGGGTGCCATTGCTAGAGACAGCAATATATCAATTTCCAGTTTTTTAGCATTTGCTGATCTCCACAATAAAATGTTCTAATCTCAAGCTACCAATGTGTTATCACTGATGGTGGAGTTGGGAAGAAATGCATGGCTCTGTGCCATTTCATTACATTTCCCACCAGTGTATAGACAGCAGATGTAAAAACCTCAAGAACATAGGGAACAGTTAAATGTGGTAAGTGATTAGGACATAATGAACTTTGCATATTAGATATGGTTTTGGTATAATTTACTAGTGGCTTGGTGTTTAAAAAAAAAAGTTTACCTGCCAGTGCAGGAGACCCAAGAAACACGGGTTCACTGTCTGGGTCGGGAAGATCCCCTGGTGTGTGAAATGGCAACTCAGTCCAGTATTCTTGCCTGGGAAGTCCCATGGCTTTCATGGGGTCAAAGAGTCAGATACGACTGAGCACACACACATTTAATAGTAAGCTTATATAATCTAACTTTGATAAATGTTTGCAAAAGTGCCTGAAAATTATAAACAGTCGGCTTTGGCGAGCTGGTACAAGCCATCTTCAGCACACCACTGACCTTACACTTTCCAACTCAAATCAGTGGTTCCCTAATACCAAGAATGCTGGGGACAGGAGAAGACATGCCGGTACGCCATGCTTTTTAAAGTACAGAGTCCAGGGCCCCACCCCTGGAGATAAGTCTGAGATGAGACTTGAAACTATAGAACGAAATCATACCTCCCTGGGTGATTGTGATGTGTGACCAGATTTAAGAACCATTCCTCTGGCAAGAGTGCTTACAGTTGAAGCCAGCTCAACCAGGATCCATCATGTCAGGGTTTGCAGCAAGGAGTCCCATTAACATTCGTGTCTGCCTTTGCCTCGCCTTGTTCTCTGCTCATTCATTATATCCCTTTAGAATCTTCTGGTGGAGAGAGGAGAAAGCATGGAGGCTGAGGAGAATGAGTTCTTGTGTTTAGATCCTGGGCTCAGCCACTTTTCCTACTACTGTTAACACAGGGAATCTTGGCTGGCACCCCTGTGGACCATACAGATGTAGAATCTACCCCCACTTTCTCAGTTCCTGACTAGAAATCAGACTCTTAGAAAATACTGGAAAAGCAGAACTAGATATGAAAGGCTGTGGGCTAATTAGTTGGAACTAAGATCTTTGGCTGGCTACTGACTCATGGGTAAGTTCTATCGCCTGTAGCCCATATTTTCATGTCTTTGTTTAGTAAACCTTAGCAGCACACAGAGTCGGACACGACTGAAGTGACTTAGCAGCAGCAGCAGCAGAGCTCGATTGGCTCTTGTGTTGGTGTGTAGGCTCTTCAGCAAATATCAGAGAACAGTAGCTTCCATCCTTTTCTGAACTTTGTTCATGAAAACCTGAAACTAGAACACAGGAAGTGGGGAATGATGTCATCTTTTCAAAAGGACTTTTGCTTTATGAAAAGCAGAAAGTCACCAAAAAAATACCCTTCAGATGATTTTAAATGGTGCTTGCAAAGTCCTCACTGATACATTGTATTAGTAGAAATACTCCTATTGCATTAAACAGACTAAACCTATATTCATTGCGCAGCACCCAGAACTTGTCTTCTTGTGTCTGTGTATGTGTGTGTGTGTGCACGTTCACTCGTGTACAACTCTTTGCAATCTCATGAGCTATTGCCCTCTAGGCTCCTCTGTCCATGAAATTTTCCAGACAAGAATACTGGAGTGGGTTGCCATTTCCTACTCCAGAGGATCTTCCCAACCCAGGGATCCAACCTGCCACTCATGTCTCCCGACACTGGCAGGTGGATTCTTTTACCACTAGCACCACCTGGGAAGCCCCTATCTTCTTATAACTGTGCAATAGAAAATATGGGCCAATTGGGACAGAGTTGGGGAGAGAATTTGGGAATTACATACTATCCTAAGTGTCTTTGGCGACAGTCAAAACACTAAAACCTTTTTCTTTGCTAGACTGAGAGTAATTCGCAGGCAACAGCCATGAGCCAGCAATTTTGAAACTGCTTCTGTCCCTGTAACACATCCTGGCCAAAGAAATTACTCATGAGAATTAAGGAACCTTAGCTTGAGTGAAAGTTTTAAATTCTTGAAATATTCATATAAAGCGTGTATATATAGGGGAAAAATCTATGGGTTGTGGAGCAGAGAGGCCAATGCATGAAATTAGATAAACCTAAAGTTGCACAGATGGATAAAATTCTATTGTTTAATCATTTTACCCAGAATTTGTCATGGAAAATTTAAAAAGCCAGTGCCCGGGGACAGAGAGGGGGATCTTTCAGGGTTCATTAGAAGTCAGATCATTTTCCTGAGCAATTTCCAAGTCTTCTGACGAGCATTAAGTACATTAATGCATATGAGCTATGCTACAGATAGAAGCAAAAATAGATGATTAGGGCATTACTTGAGTTTTTATTTTTATTTTTTTTAAGTAATGACATTGCTATCTAAAATCTTCCTTAAGCTCTATGAATGTATAATTTCAAAGGGAGAATGTCTAACTTGATATGACAGGCAGGCTGCTGTTGGACATGGAGAACAGAGGTTGGAAAGAAGCAAGCAAACCATGAGATTTGTTTTACTAATTTTCTAGTAGTGCTTCACGTCTGTGCCGAGACCGTTTACTCTTGTTTTCTTCTACCTTAGCTGCTCTGACTTGGAAACCTGTAATGGTCTGTGCAGGAGCATGCTCATGACACAAAGGGAACCAGCAGACCTGACCCCTTTCATGTCCCCTACCTCCTCCCCTGGGCTCCCCAGGTGGCGCTAGTGGTAGAGAACCCGCCTACCAATGCAGGAGACGTAAGAGACCCAGGTTCTATCCCTGGGTCGGGAAGATATCCAGAGGAAGGCATGGCAACGTGCTCCAGTATTCTTGTCTGAAGAATCCAATGGACAGAGGAGCCTGGTGGGCTATAGGCCATGGGGTTGTGGAGTCGGACATGACTGAAGCAACTTAGCACACAGCATGCACACACCTCTTCCCCTACCCTTGTCTATCTGACATGTCACATGTGAGGCTTGCTGACTCATCTCTGCCCCTGGGCACCCACTATCTTCCTATCTACAAAGGCCATTTATATTGCTCTTTGCCACCTGGATTCCTCATATCATGACCTTAGTGAAGAGATCTGTTCAGGGAGGCTCCTAGGATGATCACCACCATGTAACCCTCTGCAGACCAGACTACAAGACCAGCGCCGCTGAGCCTCAGGTCACTGCTGTAGGGCTCTTGGAGAGGTAGGCTGATGCCCTGAACTGGCACTGACCCCTGACTAGCCTCTGCATACTCTGTATGCTGTCCCTGGGGCCAAGAAGCAATGCCAGATGGAGCTAATAACGGCACAGAATCTGACTTTCAAGAAACAGAGCCCTTCCTGACCTGGCCATGACTCCCTACCCTCTCCCTTAATCTTGTCCCTCTGCTGCATCCACATGGATCCATCTGTTGTTAGGCCTCCCCCGAAATGACCACTACTTGACTTTTAAAATAAGGTTCAGATCAGGCATCACTTCTTGGCTCTGGGATGTATTCTGGAATCGTCTAGATAGAGTCAAACAGCCCTCTGCACACCTACAAATGCCTTGTGGATCTTCCCTTACAACACTTCTAGCTTTATCTAATCATGACCTTTCTTATTTGCCATATTGTGAGCTTCCTAAAAGCAGACCATGTTTGTCCAACTCTTATCTCCCACACTCAGCAAAAATGCCTGACAACGTAGTAATTCTTCAACTAGTGGTTGAATGAATGAATGACCTGTTGCATGCCTGGGAATTAAAATGAATGAACATGAAGAGAGGAAAGAAAGAAAAAAGATTGTCTCTGAGCTCAACTCTTAAAGAATTCTAACACCATCCTGTGACCTGTGTGAGTGACCCTCGCCTGTGATTGATGCCAGCTGGCAGTCTGACAACATGTGACTCAAGTATTCCTAGGAATATAAAGCCTTGAGAGAGGGCAAACATACCAGTCAGGAAGAGCTTGAAATAAAAATTATCGTTAAACAAACACTGAGGGAGAGCTGTCTTTGGTAAGAAATAATGCCATAAGAATGCCTCAGGATTCAGAACAAATAAATCTAGATAAAGAAGAGATTGTATCAAAAGGAAGCCTATTTTATTAAATGGGAAGGTAAGAAGGTGATTCATAGCTCTCCTGGGTTAACAAAGTCCAGTAGGTAAATCAATGACATGGTAGTAAAGAATCTACAGCTGCTTAATACAGTGTGCTTTTAGCTCAAGGGAAGAGGTGTTTCATTCAGCTTGACAGCATGTATGCTACACAGCTATTTGGTTGATAAGGTCAAGAAGGTATCAGTGTACTTTCCAAGTTGATGGTAGTACATATCAATGACCACTTAACAGCCTAAAGCTGCATAAAACAGCATAGTTGTGTTGGTTTCCCCCAAAGGTCATGTGTAACTCGTGGATGTGCTGTTGCATAAAGACAGCTGCAACCAGAGTTATGTGTCGTTCCCAGCCCAGCCCCACCCTGCTCCAAAAGGATTAATGATGGAAAAAACCTGAAGGGCACAGAACCAAACAACATTCATTTTAAGGAAACTGTTCTGTAGTCATTAAGCATTGAAAGAGACTGAATTCAGGATCTTGGGCCGTAGTGCTATATAGAATCAAGATAGTATTATAAATTCTCATCAGTATCATTCTGCAGTGAATTGGCAAAAGCTTTCCTGGTAGAGAGTCTTGTAGGGTTTGGGGTTCTTACTGTCCCTGTTTTTAAAAATGGTCAAGCATGTTGCCTAAAGATCTTGCTGGACTGGTGTTGGGCTCAGTGAAAGGCACTTGCTTTTGAGGAACCTATAGCTGGGAGTCCAGAACAGGGCAGTCAGAACCTCAGTGGCTTTGTTTGAAAGACCACTAGAGGCAGCTTATTTTTCTAAACTAGTCTTGAAAGTGGCTTTCTTTGGCCTGGCCTCTTTTGTTCCCTCATCCAATGTCATTTGACTTTCAATTCACTAATAGGTAGCAAAGAGATCCCAAGCTGAATGATGTGTGTGTGTGTGTTTTTTAATGGTTTTAGGCTTTACCGCCAGGATCATCCCAATTTACACATTGCCATGAAGTGCTGTTTGTCTATGGTGATGTGTACACTAAATAATGCAGGAAATCTGGCAGGTGGTAGGTGGAGAGAGCAGGCACTGGCTGCCTTTCCTCTTGGCTCTTTGTTCATGCTGCTGACTTTCAGGTGAGCTGCCATCTTCACACGTCTTCTCTCACCTAAGCGTGTGAAGAGGAAGCTGAGACCGCTGATCTGCCTGTTATCCTGTGTCCATGGTAGTTAGAAGCTCTTACCTTAGAGCCAGACTGCCTGGGTTCCGACCCCAACTCCACCACTGCTGTGTGACACAGGGCAAGCTGCTCAGCCTCTCTGACTTGTTCCCATCTGAAACCCACGGTCATCATTTTACCTTCCTCATAGGGTTCTGGAGATGATCAAATGACTTAATATTTGTGGAGTGCTTGAGTGTTAGGTACTTATATTTTTAGGCCCATTTGGCATGCAGATTCTCAGATCTTCACCCTTGCAATTCCAAACATGGAATTTATAGCTGAAAGAGGTAGGGCTGGTTGTTGCTCTTTTTTAATAAAGGAGAAAACTTAAATCCAAAGAAAAGACAGAACTTTTCCCAAAGTCACATGGCTGTTAGGGATAGAGGGAGGTCAAGCATTTGAGCTCTGCCAACTGAGACATCTTTTTAGTGGTCCATGGTTTGTGGACAGTGAGAAGATCAGATTTCCATATAGCAAGCTGGCTGTTTCTCAGGTGAGCTAGTCTTATCTGCTTAGGCTTTCTGAATGGGCATAAAGGGGATGACTTTATAGTTTTAAGAATATAATGCCTAAGTCAGTGTGCAAACTCAGGAGGAGACACAGGATTTCAGAGGATGACATTACAAATAGCCAGGGGCCAGAATGCCCCTACTTAGAGGGCCCTGGGACTCTGGTGGGAACTGATGATTTTATGGGACCAAGAGGGTTGCACAGAAGGAGGGGGAAGTGGATTTGTAAGCCAGGACTTAGAAAAGAGACCTGCGGTTTATAAACCTATTCAGTTGGGCAGCCAGGCAGTAAAATGGGCATCTTTTATTATATAATCCTCTCTCCACAGTACCAACATAATATTCTCACCATCCCTCCCCCAAGATCCTAACTGTCCTTATCAACCAGAGTAGGGCCCCTCTTGACTGCCTCTTCTGCCTCCTCCCCTCATTGGCTCCTTCTTGATCACCCTTAATGTCCATTTCATTGTGACTGAACCTCAGTCTAAAGATCAGGAGGAAGCAGTGTGATCTGCCATGATAGGAAAGAAAGAAAAGTCCCCTTTGGATAACACTAGTCCACAGGCTTAAGTTGCCATGGTTACAAAGGTTATGCTTTTGTGGAGGGGGAGGGGGGCAGCTGTCAATCTTGCTGGTCAAGAGGTCTCCCAGAGCCAGGGACACAGGGTCACCCCCAGGACGAGGAGGAGAGCTCCCCTCCAAGTCTGCAGAGCACATGCTTGCTTTATTTTTTCCTATTTAAAAATTTTATTTTTTTAAAACAGACTTTTGGACTCAGTGGGAGAAGGAGAGGGTGGGATGATTTGAGTGAATAGCATTGAAACATATCCATTACCATTTGTAAAATAGATGACCAGTGCGAGTTTGCTGTGTGATGCAGGGCACCCAAAGCCAGAGTTCTGTGACAACCTGGAGAGATCCGGTGGGGAGGGAGGTGGACACATGTATATCTATGGCTGATTCATATTGATGTATGGCAAAAACCATCACAATATTGTAAAATAATTATTTTTGTTGCATCAAGATAGATTCTTCAGTCACCTGAAGGGTGAGGGTAACTTACTATTTATCTCTTGGGTTCTCAGGAACTGGCAGTTACCACATGTTGTCAGTTAATTTACTTCATTGAATCTTTATGCCTCCCTGAGCTCTGCAGGTTGGAAAGTAAGTGTAGTGCTTTCTTCTAGGACTGCGCCTGCTGACCTTTGAAATAGCTGAGGGTGGCCCTGGTGTTGGCTTCCGGCAAGAGGCATGGACCTCCTTCCCTCTGAGATCTGGCCACCTCCAGTAGACCTGTCTCTTTGCTTCTAACTAGGATGTTGCAGTTAATGCTGGTGTGAAAATGATAGCCTGAGAAAGCCCAGCAGGATGTGAGTAAATTAAAGAGTTGGGTTTTTTCCCCTGGGTTTTTAAGCAAAGGGAACCTACAAAACTAAATAAAAAGTACCAACATTAATGAATATAGGGGCAAGTCCAAAGCCGAGATAGCATTTTTGCTCTAAGTAATCCGCAAAGGGAATTTCCTCCCTTAAAAAAAAAAAAAGCAAGCAAACTATTAGAAACTACTGTTTCACCATTCTCTCTATGCCTATTTTTCCATTTTCTTCTGGGGTAAAGTGGAGAGGGGGTGGGGACTCTTGGAAGCTAACCAGGGAGAATACTGTCACTGGGTTAAATGGTTCAGGAAATTTATGATTAGATACTCAGAGCCTGTATTAAAGGGGAAGCAACTTGCTGCAGTTGATATGGGTCAAAGGACTTGAATACACAGTCACAGTGACACAGTAAGGATGAGACTGCACTGAGGGAATATACTACTATGTTACTAAAAGTCTGGAGGCCCCAGTTGCTTAGAGGGAGAGGGACAAGCCTTGGAGCTGCCTGCCTCAAGCATTAGGAAACATGTTATCTGCTGACTCTTGTCCAGAGCTATGGAACTGGCTGTCTCAGCAGCCCAAAGTCCAGGGCCCTGTTTGTTGAAAGAGGCCAGCCAGCATTCTGACCCTACTCAGGTTCCTGATGACTTTGAATTAGGTGGCCTGGAAAGCCCCAGAGATTTCACATCTGATATCTGGAAGTCAGTTGAAAGAGAAGCTTAGCAACCCGATCCCCAGAGACAGTATAAAAGTCGGCACCTCCTAGCAGTGGGGTCTGGGTCTCTGGAGTTTGTGTGTCTGCGTAAGGCTAGCCCCATGGGGAGTCACGCATTTCCATGTGGGGCAGGGCACACGGCGTCATCTGACACTGAGCAGTATAGCTTCTGAGATGTGCCTGCCCGAGAGGGACGCTACTTCCTTTATTGTTGTTGCTTTGAAACAGTTTTCTTTTATTTTGCTCTTGCCATGGAGACTGTAATAAATAAAGAGAACGTGATTTCTTAATGGTCTCCATCTTCAGATGTACTTTTCTGCCCGATTACCTCAGAGCATGCAGCTCATGGGAATAAAGAAGGGGGAGAGGAAAGGTGAGCTTTGGCAGGAATAGGCAACGCACTCAGGGCTGGAAACCAGCATACTCTCAAGCTAGGTTCTGACATTTGGTGTGTTTTTGTTTGCAGAAGGATATGATATATGCATTATGCAACTAGAAGCAACTTCTTTTTGAAAATTGAGTTAAATCCAATTTTTTGTATGTTTTGGCTATCCTAAAGAGGGGTTGGTTTTCAATTACTTCAGTGTGGTGTCGCACAGACTCATTCTAGTGGAATCCAGTTAGATGGTCCGAACACTTTTGTTCCAGAGGTTAACATGTGTTTTGATTTACACTGTGCCTGGATGGACCGTGCATACCCTTCATTCCTATGGAGGACGTAAGTTGCAACAGAAGACTTGGGATAGCAGCATCCTTGCTAAGCTACTGAAGGAAAAAAAACAGAAGGATTTTTCTGATTAATTCCCAAATCTAATACTGCCTTTCAGATAGGTACCATTTCAAGTAGTTAACCCAATGCGATTCTCAGTTCTGGGTCTACAACAGCCTCACTTGAATGGAACGTTAATCCCATTCATCTTATTCTCCCCACCCCATCACTCCCAGTGTGTCTTGGGTGGGGACCTTGGGATGGATAACAGGTGCCTTTGAGCTTCAGCCATGGTTGAGAAACTGAGTTTTAAAATGTAGTTTTTTTTTTTTAAGGGTAATTTGTTTTAATGACAAATAATAAAGAAACCTAAGGATACAAAAAGGAGATGCTTGTAGAAATAGAAATAACCAAATGTAAAGCAATCACCCTTCAATTAAAAAAGAAAATAAATTTTTAAAAAGACAACTAAATAATGTCCATCATCATAAATTTATAATCTGCTGCCTTATCTCGTGGGCTAATTTGGCTTTACATCAAAGTAAGTGCTATAAAACTATAAAATTCAATGTTATTATTGAAATCAAAAGATAAGAAAAAGCCACCTCCAACTATTACAGGAAAAGAGTGCCATTTCACTGGGCTATATCTGGCCTCACATACCAAGGTGATATGTATTAGTTTATAGGTAAGGAATTGTTAATTATCTGGATGGTGGTCGGCTCGTTCCTGGTAAATATAGTCTCAGTTGGATATGGATGCAAGCTTCATAAGGACTGTTCAGTACGTATACAACAGATTAGCTGATAACAGCCACTTAAACATGTGCTGCATACCCTTCTAATGCTTTATTTATATCCCCTTCCAACATCTCTACAAGGGGGTATCGTTATTTGTTTTACAAATGAGAAACTATGTACAGACATTTGTCCACATTCACTCGGCTAGTTGACAGGGTTTGGAACTCAGATCTGTATGGCCCCAGACGATGCTACAAGCGCCGCACACAGGTCTCCCCCCCGCCCTGTGGAGTTGGCCATACTGCAACAATAGACTGTGGGGCTGACAGCTCTGCAGCTGCCTCAGAGAGAGATGTAGAGATTTATGCGCAAAGATGAGTGCCTAAGATATGTTATAACAAAAGGCCAGATATTCTTGTAAAAGTGGCAAGGATGACTGAAGAGCTTTGTTAAGCATTGTTAAGTTTGCGCAGTGGAGCATTACCATCTGTTAAATCTGGGTGGTTTATTGACCTATTTTGCTGTGTGTTTGAAATATTTCATTATTAATCATTCTTAGGCAAAAGGAAATGGAAGACAGCAGACAAGTTCTTCTGCATTGTGAGTTTTCAGGTAGTTTTTGCATAACCTGGAGGGCAATAATTGCTGATACGACCTCAAAAGAGAGAAGGGAGCAAAAGGAATGTTTGCTAATTAGCTACCAAGAAGAGAGAAATGTGTGAAATAATTAAATCACCTGGTTCGGTGTGCTCCTCCAATGCATCCTCCCTGACTGTCTCTTCCAACTTAATGACTCAGAGCAATCAGCCAGCGATACACTCGGGAGAAGAGAGATCTTGTTAAGCTTTGAGTTTGATGCCAGTGATGCATGCATTGTTTTCACAAATTATATTAGTGCTCATGAACTGGAATTGCTGCACTTTACACACTCAGAATTACGGACCAACTATCTCTAGTGGTTGCCTGGTTTTGGAGTGAACCTCAAAGGCGAGCCTTGGCTAGGAAAGATTTTTCCATATTCCAGCAGCTTTTGTTCAAAGCATATTTTATTTATACTTCCTTCCAAGTTCAATGTGACATGGATGGTTGTGCTTTTTTTTTTCTTTTTGGGGATTCATGGAAATCATAAATGAAGTTTAATTTTTTAATCTTGCCCTTCAGAGCAGCTGACACATCTCAGCCAATGTTTGTTGTATGTGCAAAATATATGGAGGGGAGGAAAGAGTCAATTGAAGCCAAAAGGAGTAACAGAAAGGAAATACTTGAGAACAGAAACCAATAAAATAGAAAGTAGGGAAAATGAATAAAATAAATCGGTTTTTTAAAAAGATTAATAGCATTTTTAATCCTCTAGCAAGATTTATCAAGGGGAAAAAACCCACACAAATTACCAATATTAGGGAAAATATTAGATATACACACACACACACACACATAAGGACGGAGTAGCTATTTCAATGACTGTGGGACATTAATGTGGATGTCTGGTTAGTCAGAGCCATTGATTTGATTTTAAGAAAGCTCATCGTTGTCGTTTATTCTTTAAGTTGTGTCCGACTCTTGGGACCCCAGGGACCGTGGACTGCTAGGCTCCTCTGTCCGTGGGATTCTCCAGGCAAGAATACTGGAGCGGTTACCATTTCCTTCTCCATTTAAGAAAGCTATTTATATAAATAAGCTATGACAGAGGGAGTTCATCCAAGTTTTAATGAGACAGCTTAACTCTCCTGCTAAATTAATACATCTACTTTGAGACTTTAATCACCAGGAGAGGTGGCAACAGAAAGGGCAGTTGAAGAAACACTCCTTGTACACCCTCACGATGTTTATTTTTATAAAATCAACACTGTAATATAATTCCACTTTTATCTAAAACAAAATGTATAAATGCAATTAACACTAGAAGAGTATACAAACCAGAATATACATAATGACTAATTTTCTCTGATAATATTTTAGATTATTTTTATTGGATTTTACTTTTCCGTGTTTTCTCACTTCTCTGTATCAAGCCTATATAACCAGTTTAGAATGAGAAGTGAAAGTTGCTCAGTGATGTCTGACTCTGTGACTCCATGGACTATAGCCCGCCAGGCTCCTCTGGGATCTTCCCAACCCAGACATCAAAACCGGGTCTTCCGCATCGCAGGCGGATTCCCTGCCAGCTGAGCCACAAGGGCAGCCCTGGTTTTGTTTTCTTTGGCTGCAGACATGTGGGATCTTTGCTCCTCAACCAGGGATCGGACCCACACCCCTTACGTTAGAAGGTGAAGTCTTAATCCCTAGACTGCCAGGAGAAGAAAATGCAATAAATGTTTCAGGATCAAGAGAAAAAAAATGAAAATATACCAATGTTTAAGGGTCAAGAGAAAAAGAAAAATGAATATGTACCTACACGAGACTGCTGGACCGTTTCTAGTGATGGAGTGTCTCAGGTTTCATTGCTCCATTTGCAAATGAGGAGCACAGCACCTCTGTGAGAGCAGCCACTGAGGTGGCCAGGAGGGACTTCTGGCTGTCCTGCAGCTTCTGCAGTGAAGTCTAGACAAATCTTCCTCCCCAAGGAAGGTTTTGAGGAGTGGAAGCTTCAGGAGGAAAGGGCAGCCATCCACAAGTGAGTCTCCCACCACCTTACCTCGAGCAGCATAAGGGCAGGACGAAGTGTAGCTGGTAAAACATACGCAGAGCAGGGGCTCAGCAGAGTTGAATGGCAGTGACGTTCTGGATCTTCCAAGACACTGTAGAGCAGATATTTATGGATTCACAGAAAGCCACTCAGAGGCGTAGTAGGCAGCCAGCTCAGCATCTCCTGGGAGCCTTTGAAAATGCAGCTTTCTGCACTTTCTTCGTCACTCAGGGAGATTTGGGTTCAGTGTTTAAAGCATTCCAGCTGATTCCTATGCTCTGGTTTGTAGGATGTACTGTAAGGCAAACTTCTACAGACAGGAGAACTGAGTCAGTGGAACTGAGTTTTTCTTTTTTTATGCTGGGTATTCTACACGACTGTTGTCCTTCATCAAGTGTCTTCCTTCAGAAGTGCCATGGCTATCCCATTGCCTTTGCTGAAAACATCGCTGTGACTCACTCTTTTGAACTGCTTTCAGAACACAAGGCATTCTTTTCACCACCCTCGAAAGTATGGTGGCAACACACTTTAGAGAGGAGAAAGGAGTGCTAAAGTGATTTGTTATATATTTTTGAAGTATTTATTGACTGAGAAAGGTTTTGTTACATTGACAAAATGACAAAAACTCCTGTTTTATTCAAAAACACTTTCAAAAATTATTTCTAATAAACTGAATGTAACATATATATATATATGCAAAAACTTTAAATGTCTAGATGTTGATTATATGACCATTAAAAAATAGTAATTAGAAAAGTTAATCCTGGTACTCTTCCTTGTTCTTCACTTTCTTAGTA